>JAWLRI010000985.1:2082128-2134274 GCA_034781795.1 Crypturellus tataupa | reverse complement strand
CCTCGTGGCCCTGTGCTGGACTCTCTCCAGCAGCTCCACATCCCTCTTGTACTGGGGGGCCCAGAACTGGACACAGTGCTGCAGATGTGGTCTCACCAGGGCTGAGTAGAGGGGCAGGATCACCTCCCTCGACCTGCTGGAGACGCTCCTTTTAATACACTGCTGGATCACTAAATCATTGCACTGTCATACTTAGTCACCATCCATTTAACTGAGATATCTCCTTCTAACAGAGAAGTTATCTCCTGATGGATTCTAGTGTATTAATTTGTGCAAAAAGAGTTTTGCTTCAGTGCTCTGGAAAAAGAAAAAGAAAAAAAGAAGAAGAAATTAGAAGTTCATTGTCAGCATCTGCCAGCATTCACAAAAGTTTCCACTTGTTCTTTCCATAGCAGCAGAGGGCTTGGTTGATTGCTTCAGCCGTTAATTCCATCCCAAGAACCATCTCGTTATTCTACATCCTTCCTGGTTGCTCTTTACTGATGTCACTTGCCAGTGGATGAGTGTGATGAAATTAGAATGCAATGATGTCAGGAGTTTTTGATGCTGTAGAAAGATGAGGAACACTAGGAATTATTGTGACGCACTTATTATACTTGCAATGATTTCTAAACCATGCAACTGGTGAAGGCCAAACCTTTTACTGCCCTTCAAGTTCTTGTCAGTAAAATGCTTTCTGTGATACCGAAATGAGCCTGCTGAAGATATGCTCAACAATACATTGTAAAAAAGGCATTTAACTTAAATACTTGTCACATTCTCTTTATTCGAATGTACAGTCAAGTATTTCACTGTCTTCCTGTCCTAGAAAGTTCCTTAAGGGAATGATATTACCATTTTGCCTCATTTCATTACTGGCTGATCTGCTGTATCTTAGTGCTTTCATTTTTCCAGATGGAGAAAACAATCTTTGGAGATAGAGACAGGCATAGTCCCTACCAGTCTGCCTCCATTCAGACTCATCCTTAGCCTGACAGTGTACCCTATGCTGCAGGTTGATCAAGGCATACTTAAACTCTAACCAACTTAACTACCTGCATGAAAGCTCCTCTGTTAATTCACTGCATGTAAGTTCACTTTCCAGTTTCAGTGTTTTCCTACGCCGATTTAGAGCAGCTAGTGATATAAACAAGTATTTCTGTCCTGGAAGGACTAGTGGGACTCTAATTCAGCATGGCAAATGGGGTGGTTGTGGTCTCAATGGGCTGCTCTGGCAGTAGATAGATTAATAATTTTCTCTCCTCCTTTTCCCTGATGACTTGTTTACTCCTGCCTCCATTGGAAGGGTCAGGATGAGACAGTATAAAGAACTATGAATCTAACAAATGAGAATTAGAAAACAATTATTTTCCTTGTTTTTTTGCTAGTTTGGTCTGCTGAAAAATCTTAAGAACACATGCATACATGTGCTATACATAACTGTTACATACATGTTATGCGTATCATATACATACAGACATGCAAGTGTATTTATATGGTCAAGGGAAAGCAAACTCCTTCATGTATACTGGAGAGAGTGAAAATATATTAAATCAACTTTTCTACCCAGGAAAATGCTCAGAAAGTCAGAGGATGCTATTGTTTCTCTAGCGATAGTCAAAGACTTTTTTTCTACCCTTCCAGTAGCAACTGTGCAATACACAATACCTTAAAACTACCTTTCCACCAGATGGACTACATTTTTAATGCTGTAGAGCTTGTAGACTGCAGTACTGAATTTATTCTGGAGCTTGTCCTTAGCAGTTCATCCAGGCTTCTAATTTTGCTCAAGTTTGATAGGACTTTGATACACCCATACGTCCAGTACCCTTTATTTCAGTTAAAGGGTACAGTCCTATGGTACAAAAGTAAAGATTGTGGGAAAACTGATTTCTACTTCTCTCAATGTTTCAGCCTTTTCCTTCAGTTTTCAAGTAAAGTTACCACTCCTTCATTACGGTTTTCTAAATAACCTCAGTGAAATGATTTAGTTTAGAAAACAAAACATAAAGAGTGAAAACTTATTCTAAAGGAAATAGTGATACATTTTTTAAACTGGATTTCATCATAGAGCCAGATTAGTACACAAAAGAAAAGAAAAAAAACAAGCAATTCCATAAGCACAACCAGGAAACAAGCTTCTAGGGAAAGGCAGGAGCTGGAATCTCCTCAGCTGGGTTTGCTACTGTAACATGGACCACACTGAAGGTAAGAATAAACCCATCTCTTCACCCTAACCTCACACTCAAGGAATTTCACCTTCCCCTCTTCTATATTGAATCCCCTATTCTATATTCAGTGTGTCCTTGTGTATTGCTTGTATAGCTACAATTCAGCTTATTTTGGGGATCAGAAGATATATTGTCTTAAAGGAGTAAGAATGACTATTCTGGTAACAAGGACCAGTATACCAGAACAAACAAATGGCCCGTTCTACCCAAGTGTCTGGTCTCTGGAGTCTGCAGTGGGAGGCATAAAATCCCCATATTGTAACTAACTATGTAGTAATATACCATGGGAGATAGTCCCCAGCTGTTTGTATTACTAACTCATCCGAAACCTGAATGTACAGGAAATCTCAAGAGAAAACTTTATTCTCCCAAGATTTTCCATTTTAAGAAGTTTTAATAAAGTAAACAGAAACAACCAAATTCTGTCTGGCTTTCTAAACACCACCCAAAATATTGAGGTTCTCTCCTTGCAAGCTTCAAGGATTTCAGCAGTGAGGCTTAGTTTGTGGACGAGCTTCATTTTTTTTTCTTGCAGAATATACAAAAGTTAGCAGTCACCCTCTTACTTTTGTTCCCTGTGTGCCATTCGGTGCACTGAAACTTATTGAAAATTTTGTCAACAATCGGCTTTATAAAAGCTATGCACATTGTCTGCATAAAAGCCTTATTTTGACGAGAAAATGACTATTAATGAGAACATGTTCTTTTCTGGCATCAGGCTAGAAGAGACACAGGTCATAAATCTCTTTGATCTCCTTGCAAAAGGCTAGAATCAAGGAAAGAAGCAAGTTAATTTTTTTTTCCTTCCCTTCATTTTTTTAAAGCTCCTGATTGAAACAATTCATTTAGTAATCAGTAATTTATCATGCTTGCTTCCTCCCACCCCCCACCCTTTCTCCCTGTGCTTTTGTTTGTTTTTGATTCTTTATTTCAATATAAAAGAAATCTTTCCAGATCTTCATATCTATTTATTTCCCTGGGTTTTGTAGGGAAAAAGAGGGAGATTCTTCAAGGGAGGTGGTACAGAGAGCAGTGCTTTTTTTCTTCTTTTAAAGAAAGTATGTGTGGGGAGTAGAGAATGAGAAAAGAGAATTAAAAAAAATAAACCCCACAAAAAGAAACTATAAAAATAAAACATGAAGCAGAAGAATCCTAATATTCCAGTTTGGTCAATGAACTGCTGCTTTTCATAGATGTGTCAATACTGCCATCTCTTGCCTCTTCAACAACCTGGGCAGAAAACTGTAGTTTAACGAAAATTGGAGAATGAACGTATATATTCTTTATACATATACACACATCAAAGAACTAAGTTTTCCAACAGAAAGGTGAGTGAATTTTTCCTGCTACATAATCCAATGTTTTGAGAGGAATTTAAATTATTTTTAACTGTCTTCTTTCTTTTGCTGTGTAGCTTCATGTGCACCTTGTGAAGCTAGAGTGACTGAAACCTCAGAAAGGGATTTTTATTTAAGAATGTAATGCAGTTTCTGGAAAAGAGAAAAAAGCCAGATTACAATCAAAAAAAAGATCAAATTAAGTTTGTGTGTTTCCCTATTGGTGATAGTAGTAGTCATGCATATAGATGAAATAGAGATGGATTTTTTTTAATAAACATTAATTACAATATGAGCAAGTGAATCTTTAGATAGATAAAGCTCCTACTGAATATGAAATTTTCTCTTAAAAGTTTCCAGAGATTGCAAGTATGCATGCATATATATGCACATTTGTCTGAAGAGGTCATGAGATTCAAGTTGCAAAAATCCAGTGGCCAATATTTTGGACATTATAATCATGATCTTTAGCAGAATTATTGTTTCACTGAGATAAACTCACAAGAAGTGCCTAGTCATTTGACAGTGAGTGATATTGTTTTCTAACCTGATTCAAACGACATACCAAGCTTAAATGTCCAGCTCTCAGATGCTGTATTAATTGTTATTCTGTGGTATTAGCTAGAGCAGAAATTTGTGGTGTTCTAAGTGAAATACAATGAAAATTATATATTTACAATATAAAATGGATGAGACAGTGTCTGGGGTTTGAATGCATATAATCACTTAAGTGACAAAAAGAAAGACTGTCACTTGATTTTTTTTTTTTCTATTATTGCAATTTATGGCTTGGTCCTAAACCCCAAAGCAGTCAGTGACCTTAGCTGACTTAGGTTAGGTCATTAAAGTTGTTGCTGTGCTTACCCGCACTTACAAAGCGTGGTTATGCTCATGTGCTTTGATGACATCTCATCATTCAGTGTTGTGACTTGGAATGGTGTGTGATGATAACGCAAAGCTGTGGGTCAAGGTTACCATCCTCTAGTTCTCTTCTAGCAGCCACGAGGTTGCTGAGCATTCATCGGCCATGAGCTGTTCATTAGCCTTAGTGCTGTAAAGCTACATACGCCAAACACAGGACCTGTAGTTTATTATCTCCTTTCCTTGCCATTATTCTATATGGTTTGTAATTACATCTGTGCATGTGTGGTGGGGGGAGGAGGGTACGCATGAGCACGTGAATAGGAACTGAGATGGTTATTAAAGGCCAGAAGCACTGAAACCGACAGTTGTCTTCACTGCAGAGCAAATGCTTTATCAACAAACCACAGGTGTACAGCACCAAAGTAGATAAAAACATATAAGACCTGAGATGACAGTTCTGTGTTCAAAATACATTAATCACCCAAAGGAAATTTGTGCATTTGCTATACGCTGTAGGTATTTTCACTTTCTTTGTTCCCAAGATATTGAAGGAGGTGAAAATTTTTTCCCTTTTCAATGTGGTTGGTACACAGAGTGCCTTCTCATGCAGTGTGACTTCTTGCTGTGACCTGCTCCTCCTGCTCCTTTGTAGACTACACACAATGAACAAAAGAAGATCAGGCAACTGGACCCTGTTCTGTTCCTAGGGGCCAAAGCCCACAATGTCCAAAACAACAACAAATCATGACATTTGTGCTTCCTGCTCTATTGGGAGATGGCGGATTACTTACTGGACCCATGACCAAGCTAAGCTTTATCCATAGGTTTAAAAATACATATACTTATGAGTACATTTTCAAAGTTTTCAGTGTAAGATAGTCACAAAATCACAGAATTGTTGAGGTTGGCAGGGACCTCTAGAGATCACCCAGTCCATCCTCTGCTCCAGTAGGGACACCCCGAGCAGGGGCACAGGGTCCATCCAGGCGGTTGCAGATCTCCAGAGCAGGAGCCCCCACAGCCTCTCTGGGCAGCCTGTGCCAGGGCTCAAGTACCCTCACAGCACAGAAGTTCTTCCTCACATGGAGGTGGAACTTCCTGTGTTTCAACTAGAATCCATTACCGCTTGTCCGGTCACCGGCCACCACGGAGAAGAGCCTGGCCTCATCCTCCCTACAGTCACCCCTCAGGTACTTGAACACGTTGATCAAATCTCCTCTCAACCTTCTCTCCTCCAGACTAAACAGGCCCAGCTCACTCACTCTTTCCTCACACAATCGATACTCCAGTCCCTTCATTATCACCTCTGTGCTGGACCCTCTCTAGAAGCAACAGGTCCTTCTTGTTCTGGGGAGCCCCCAATACTCCAGGTGCCTTCCCAGAGCTGAGCAGAGGGGGAGGATCATGTCCCTCGAGGTAATGGAAGAATTCTCTGTGCATCTTATAATCAGGAATAAAGAATGATTTATTTCCTGTTTTAAGTACTTTATCCTCATCTCTTATTTGCTTCTGTGGCTCAAATATTATACCTCCAGCAACACATATATGAAATGCATTTAAAGAAGCTACAAGCTCACACCTACATATACCCAACAGCAAAATGCAGCAGCTCCTTAAATATAGCCAAGGCCTCTCTCACCATATAATACCTTATGTACCATCACTCAGGAGATTTACACACATGTAAACAATAGGATGATCAAAGCATTTTTAAATTCAGAATACTGGCATTTCACAGGGTATATTTCCTTGGGTATGTTCCCAGAATTATCATCTATTTTAAGTTAAAAACATGATTGCTGAGGTATGGAAGATGAGTCAGAATGGGACTTTGAAATAATCCTGTTAAGGACTTTTGTTCAGTTACATATAATCTTTCCATAAAGTGCAGCCTGTATATTTGCCGAAGACACACCAGGAGGTATACAAGTATATGAACAGAGTGGACGTCTCTTCCCTTGCCATTTTTTCCTGGACTGATCATCTACCCATCTGTCTTTCCCTCTCTGGGTTTTTTCTCTTTCCCTTTCCTTTTCCCTTTCCCTTTCTCTTCACTCACTTGCAATAATTGTCCTCACGCTTTCAGACATTCCAGTAGAAATTCAGGTGGATCCTGTTTCCCCCTTGAATACCTGCTAGTAAGCAGAAGAGGAAATGGATCGGTATCTCAGAATTGTCCTAGAATTAACTGAGCGTCAGAATTAAGGAAGTCATTAAGTCTCTCCCATGGATCTGAAAGACCGCTAAACAAATTGAATTTATCTGCTTGTATTTCAAGTATTTTATGGCCAAAGAAATCCTTCCCACCTAGCAGAATAAGTCCAAGCCATTCCTTTCTTTTCTTTTTTTTTTCTTTTTTTTTTTTTTTCCCAGCTCTGTGCATTCCTCAGTATAGTATTGTTTTACTGAGAAAATTCTTTTATATGACCTAGATTTGTTCATTTCCCCTTTTTCCCTCCCCTTCCCCACCCTTCATCACTCTCTATTGATTTTATGCCATGAGTTATATTATGGCAATGGTACTGACTAATGTCCCAAATTTACTGCAGATAAATACTAGCATTTTAGAATAAATATACACTCTTTCAAAAAAAGACCAAAGGAGATTCAGGTGAAATATGTGAAAGCTGGATAGTTTAGGACTCATTCCTTTGTTATTACAAAGTAAATGGGAGTCATCAAAGAACTTATTTTTGTCAGACAAAACAGTCTCCTGTTCCCATAGCTTGCTTCTTCCCAAGGTGGAATATCAGACGACAAATAATTAACAGAGGAAATAAAAGCAGATATCCTAGCCTTTCCAATCTCTCTACTAATTTGGGGGTAGAGAGGCACTAAAATGTTAAAATGTAATAATTATTCTTTACAATAAATTAGAAATTTAACTTTATTCCTCCTCTTACTCTCTGATATGCATTATCAGTGTTTGTTTTCTTTTCAGATAAATGTTGATTCAATTCAGCTCAGTGATACACTAAAATTTCCTAATATTCTCAAGTATGTTTCTTAATACACTTGAAAAAGTATTCTTAATATTTCCTATCTCCTCCATTTTATCTTCTACCCATAAATTACATTCTCATGTGAAGCTCCACCAGTAACACATGTTATGAATTCTTTTATGGGTATTTCATTTCTTTCTTTTCAGTGTCTTTGTATGATATCTTTTAGAAATCATTACACTTCTGGCTACCCACTTGAAAAGTTTCTTAGGAATCCCCTTTAAAATCAGAAGTTTCTGAGAGTATGACAGCAAAATTACTTTTTTTCTCTCTTTTTTTTTCTTCTCACCCTTTTCCTTTTCTTTCATGATGCTTGATCTTTTATCCCTGAATGTCTGAACTCCCTGAATATACACATAAAGTCACACTGGACATCACAAGAGCTCCAGCATTTGCCACTCTTTGTCCAATCAACTTTACCCTTTCAGGTTAGATCTGATTATCCTGAGCAACCTCCTAGAGCACAAGAAATTTACAGTTTTTGGGGTCTGCAAATATTTTGAAGTCTGAAGAGGTTTTTGTTGTTTTGTCGCTTTTTTTGGTATTGTAGTTTTTTTTTTTTCCCAATGAATTAAATAAATTTATTTAGTTTCCAGTTATTTTTCAAAAGGAAACTGGATAAGAGCAGGCAAGGAGTTTAGCAATATAGCTTACTTTTAATAACATATATTAAAAGAAATTATATAGGAATAGATTTTTAATTTTTTTAACATATGTTAGTTACCACTGAGATTCTCGTCTCTTTCTGAACATATCGACCAGAAGCAGGAAATCAGGCAGAGATGATCATGGTTTTGAATGCAATGTAGCAACCCCTTCCTTCTGTCTCAAGGTGGTATGCAAAGATCTTCACTGTCTCCAGGAGGAGGGGGGATTTATGAGATACATGTCCTCAAAAGGTGATTTTAGAATTAAGATGCTTGATATGTTTTCACTTTTTCACTTTTTTTGCTTTTGTTCATTCTTTTTTCTTCACATTGCCTGTTTGGGTCTGCCTCTCTGTGACACATCAGGTGTATGGGAGCCTACCTGAGATCTATCCTAGCCCTAAGGAATCAAGCATCACTGCCTGATAGCTTCCAAAATACACTTATCTTTCACAGGAATCCCATAGTGCGATTGTCAACGTTTCCTGAAACTCATGCCCTTACACTGTGATTTAGTTTGTCACTTAACTTCATTTTACTTTCTGTTTCACCACTGCTCAAGAAAAAACTGCAGTGTTGTTCTCTTTTCAGTTTGGTCTTTTCTCCTGTACTAAGGTTGCTTTTCATGCAGCAACCAGAAAAAATTTCTTTCTCTCAAATCGTAGCACACTAAAGCTAAGCAACCACAAGAAGCTTTTCACACTTCCACTCACCTATATACAGGATTTTATGAATATAAACATATATGCATACATTTATATATATACGTACTTATCTGTCTTTCTAACAAGAGAGTTTTTGTAATGATTTAATGATGGGTGTTGATGGTTAGAGGCTGCTTCTGTCTCCCTTAACAGTATGAATAAAGCAATAGTGCATCTGTGAAATACGGATCTGTAAATCTCAGAACAACAAGGGTAGTTTATGTGTTTCCTTTTGCCCAGAATCTCCCATTTGTGTTAAGCACATGTTTTATTTATTTGTTCACGTATTGTTTCTGATTCTTTGGGATATCGGTAGGATTTCTTTGTGTGTCCCTCAGTGTTTTGTTTGAGAACAGGGATAGCTGAACGAATTCAGGTAAAATAAGAGTCTGTTCCATTCTAACATGTATCCAAGACATGACCTTGACCCAAACTGAACATTCATGGAGACTCACAAAAATTGCACTTTTTACTACCTGCATTTTTGAATTCCTGCCGAATTACAAAACAAAATGTATTTCTAGGATTCTCGGGAGACAGCTTTGCCCCCTGGGATCTTTTCACATCAAATTTTAAGATCCAGGAGATTTTACTAGTGCATGAAACCTCTGCATTAATACCCTTTGGGTGTTTATCAACATTTATCTGAACCAGAACTATATGGAGGTTTACCTGTCTCTTAACTAATCCTTGTGATGTATGAAGTCCACTTCCTTTTCAAAGACTGAAGAAACACATGATCTGCAATCTTTTCTGTATTTAATTTTATTGTTAATATATACAGTAATGCAGTAAGAAAAGATGTGTGTTTGTTCAAGAGGGAAATACAGAGAGACATCTCTAGTGAACATCTCAGCTGATGTCATTTCTATAAGGAAAAGCAGGCATGCATGACTGTATTTTTCCTATTAACTCCAAAATAAAATAAAAATCTTTCCCAGATACCACAATGGCTAGTGTATTAGCATGACACTCAGCATGCTGTAACAAACTAATCTTAGGCTAATGAAGAACAACTCCTACACTCCAACCTCAACTTTTAAAGGCAGCAGTTCCCTGCTGATCTTGGAAAATCATTTAACTCTCCTGCTTCTACATTTTAGGCCAGCTTAGTCCAGTAAATCTATAAGATATTATTCACCTCCATTTTGATTTCTGCACAGCATTTTGGTAGACACTGTGATGGAAGAGGCTAAATTCCGGGGTCTTTTATCTGAATTAAGGTGCTTATATCAAAAACTGAATCTTCTGTCTAGGCTTACATGTCTAATGGGTCACCTGGCTGGAGGTCAAGATCTCCTGATTACCAGAGCACTAACAGAGCAGCAGAAGTTTTACATGAAAAGTCAGAAGGATCTTTTCCCTAGTGCTTGTGCAAATGGGATGTGAATGTCAAAGAATCATTACTGGTCAGTAGGAAACAGGGGTGGGAAACACATGGTCCCCCATGAATTCCTAAGTGAGCAGAACCACATGGATGCAGGCTCTCTTCTAAACATTCATCTTCATCCTTTTGTACTGCTAATGAGAGAAACGCGTTTTGTATAGACTTGTTTTGCAAAGTGTTTCTTTGATTCAACTTCTACGTGTTTCTGAAAAGATTAATCGTACACTTAAATGCCTGAGAGGCTACAGTTATGGGAAGGAGATTAATTAATGTACAGGATAATGCAAAAGCTCTAGATTGAAGCATTTAACAGTAGGTATTTGTTCTCTATAGGGTTGAGAATATTAAACTCTACGGGTACCATATGAATTACATATAGAGCCCCCAAATGGCATTGACCGTATTCCTAGGAAGGTTGTTCTAACCAAGGATATAGCAGAACCTATTCTTACCTTGGTAAAGACATTTAAACTGCTTGCTTTAGCCACTCATTGGTAAATCATAAATGATAGTACTTCCCACCATCATTAGAAAATATAAGAATGTAGAGGTCAGTGTCTGTGGTTGAAATTTCACTAGTATTTAGCGATTTTGAATCCAGTGGTCAGTGGGGGAAAGAGACACAAGGCTTTAACCAGAAGGAGATTTTGATCAGACTGAAGCATTAGAGAAGTCATTTCTGTCTCTGGTGGAAGAGCTCAGTGCAGAAGGATGGTCAGAGCGAGTTCATATTATCCCCATTATCGTGCTGACAGTCATCTCCCTAATCCATAGGGCCAAGAGCTGTGCGTGAGGTGTTATTACAGTCATTACAAAGGGGTGATGCTGACAGAGAAATGGGTTTTGTTGATCAGAGCACAGGCTTCCTTTGGACATCATAGGATTTTTTCTCTCTGCAACTGTTCTTGGTCAAGGGGGCTCATGAGCTGCAGATGATCAGATCTTTTGACTATGAAGCGTAAAACCTCATATTTAACTGTCATGAATAACAGAAAAGCAAATATCCCTCTTCCATCTTTCCACTTTCTGTATGCACAACTTGCGAGTCATCTTATCTGGTACCAGAGCCCATTAAAACAAAAAAGGAATCTGCAATAAAAAAACAAACCCAAACCCCCCCAAATAATTACTTTCCATCCTGTGTCATGTTTTAATTAAAGATAGCAGCACCACAATCTACGATATATCTGGAAATTATTAGAAACCTTTTCCAGAGGCAAAAAGGATCAATACCTCTTTGTCTCAGTGGCATAAAACATCACTGTGTTACTTCTTTCCTGCTGGCAAGAAAGAAAGTGGAAAGAGTCTAAGAGGGGAATAATAGCAGCGTAAAAGTGGGGAGCCATGTGACAAGTCAAATGAGCACACTTTTCTTTTTATTAAAAAATATATATAAAGAGAGAGTTTTGCATTATCTGCTTCCACCACTGTGATGAGGGTTTGCTCCGTTTTTGTTCAGGGGTTTGAGAACAGCCTGATTTTTTTTACAGCCTGGAAAGGGTCAAGCCAATAAAGAAGGGTTAGAAGAGGAACCTGAGAGCCAAGGGTTCTGGCTTCCCTCCTTAGTTTCACCATGGATTTGCTGCATGACACTGCCCAACTTGGAACTGAAAAGATGGAGGTTTTGCGCTTTGCACAACACTGCTCATGAGAGTAGTTTCTTGTTGACAATACTTGTTTGCGCAAACTGACTTTAGCTTTCACTGTATTGCTCTTTGAAGAACAACCTGACAACAGCATCACTCAAGGCTAGCTGTGTCTCACTCCACAGAGTGGTACCTTGGCCTCTTCCAGCCCGTTTGTACCACAGTTGGTTGTCATCTGACTTGGTCATCTGTTTTTCTCCAATTGTCAGAGGAGACAAACAGGCATGTCTAGACTCAGACTGCAAATAAATCATGGCATAGGAGCACTTGTATTATAAACTATGATAAAGAAACAACACCACATGTAATCAGCTCACTCTCATCCTCTCATCTACCTGAGTTTGGAGCACCTGCTCAGGCAGGATAACCTCTGAGAACATTGAGAAGAGAAATGTTACCCACATACAGTGTGTTGCTCCTTTGCAGGCGCATTTCTTTACAGAAGTCACTGAGTTCCTTTTTTTTCTGCAGTTGCAAGACAGGACAGAACGAGATATAGTCCCTGACATATTATTTGAAATTATTGAAGTTATTTGAAAATAATTGATTTCTAGAAGGTCCCTTACCAAATCCATGAGTGAGGAGTCTGAGGAGCACCAGATCATTGATTGACAGGTATGAAGAGTAGGGGGAGCTATTTTGACCATCAAGTGTGGTTTTCTGAGCAACACCATGTTGCCTTGCTTCACATTTATTCAGCTGTCCTTCAGCTAGAATATATACTTCAGAAGAAGCCAAATCAAACCTCCAAATTCTTGGCTTCAAGACTCCCCAAAAGACATCGTTGAGGAGCTCCTGCCATTAATTAACTTTGGATTAAGAATGAAAATGCTAATATGTTTTGAAAAAAAAAAATTATCAGCAAACGAATTCAACTAGAGCAGCTGACCTTTTCATTGTGTATTTGGAATTGCCTTTCTCCTTGAGCCATCCCTGGGCCTGAAGGTCTCAGGAAATTTCTCCCCAAGTCTCAGCTTCCTGGTGAATTTTCTCTCTCCTCTCATCCGTGGGGTGTGATAGGATAACAGCAGCAATCCCCTTCTTAGCGTCTGCATGTGCGGATGAACGGTGCTGTATAAGTGTAAAGTGTTATTATTATTGTAAGGAAATAATAATACTAATAAAACAAAATGAATCGAAATCTTGTCTTCAGATGGTTATTTTAGCAATCCAGAAATCTAAAGCCCATGAAATAGACAATTAAGAGGGGTTAGATACTTAATATCAGTCGTTGCATTTTGGTGGAATTTTGCAATAACGCAGCTGCTATAATAATACGGATTTTTATTTCTCCTTACAGAAAGGAAGCACTTATGTTTTGTGAGAAGCCTCAAAGTCTTGCTGCCAAAGGCAGAGCTCTGTGTATGTGCAAGTGTGCCCAAACCGTCCACTGTCTCCTTTTGCAACAGCTCCATCTTTGGGAGACAGGGAGAGAAACTACTTCTTACCTTTTTCTGGCTTTGCAAACAAAAGCTTGGAAATCCTATGTCACCCTGGAATATCTTTCTTCCCTCTTCCCACTCCTCCTCCCCAGCTCTTGATGAGTTGGGAAATTAAAAAAAAAAAAAAAGACAAAACCCCCTTTCCCTCATTTCTGACATAACTAAGGGTCAGAGACTCATTTAATTAGTCTCTCTCGTGTGGCTTACAGCCCTGTTCAAGGCAAACATTTACCCCTGGGTTTCCTCACTGCTGATCAGCCACTGAATTTTTCCCTTTTAATTTTTTTTTCATTGGAAAAATGTGGTATCATGTTAATGACTATTGGGGATCCTACGACTATATCATAATCATAATTGTCTACACTAATCATAATTTTCTTGCTGCTGCAGTGTGTGTCCCTCACCCCATCAGTTTGCAGTCTCGTCCTGCTCACTTTGATTGCACTCTTGGATTGCACAGGAGCTCTTGCACGTCGGAGTTGACACTTCAGTCATTTGTGTCTGTTTAAGAGCTCATCTGGGACACTGGGACTTGCAGACCCTATAGCAGAGCCCTTTCCAATTTCTCAGGATCCTCATCTCCCCCTTGAAAACAGTCACTTTGTTTATATTTAATAAGGTTCACTTTTTTCCTTTTAAAATGAAGCTAGCTGAGGAAGAGGATACAGAGACTCAGAACTAAAGACTTCTCTCAGCCACAAGCTGCTTTTAATCACATAGCTACATTTTACACCCTCGTTTTCCAGCATCATGAACCTTTCATTCCCTTCCTTGCTGTGGCCCATCTCTAGCAGCAGGTACAACAACTCCCCCTCAACATCAATTCATGTAGATTTGATGTAACAATCCGTAATTTAGTCCCTCTGATACAAAAAGAGAGTTAGCTACATGTACTGCTTAATATGGTTGAAATGACAGGGAGAGAGGTGGTGGAGCATAGATACCTGTTTGTGGGGTGGAATTGGGTATTTGGGGAATTTGTGTCTACTGAAGAAGAATAGATAGGGATCATCTAGAATCGAATGCCTGAACTAAGTTTGTTCTTTCTCATAGAAGTCTGTGAGAAGGCTAAGCTTGTTCTTTCTTCACCAAGAGTAGAAGAAAAGCTTTTTTTTTTTCCCTGAAGGTCTTCTTTACTCAGTAGTTTACAGATTCAAGCACTCATCTGATCCATAGAAAACCCAGAGTCAAGTACCTTCTGCTTCAGTCTTCATTTCTCACCTTTCTAACTTTGGAACTATAAATTATCCTGAAATAATATTTGATTCTAAAATGGTATCAGGCTTCAGTCTCCTCTGCATATTAGTAGGAAAAACAAGTCTCATACATATTTGTAAAGGATTTTAAAACATAGATATGAGCCTCAATCTACATCTTTATCATTCTATTTTTTTTATCTCAACCTATTCCTCTGAGCAAGCTGCATCAAATAACAATTAGTTACTGTAAACCGCACTTTCCATTCCCTTCCCTTCCCTTTCAAAAGCCCTTCTGGGACTGTAAATATAAAATATGATTACCTGAATATTGTTTACATCCATCAATTCCTCATTCTTCAGAATGTACCTGAGAGAAAAGTAGAAAATAAAAACTGCGGTCTTGTCATGATTAGGGACTGTCCTCATTTCAGCTCCTGCTTACCAGTGTCACTGTGAGATATAGTCAATAAGTGTTATCAAAGTGCTATGGCACTGAATGGTTTAGGATTACCAAGAATTAAGGTGTTTTAAGTAAGTTAGCTGTTAACTTTACACTGCATCAGAATAGCAGTGATGCTGTTACTAGTTATCATATTGCATCTAAGCAGGAGACAACAGCTGGTTGTGAGTTGATAATTTTGGCTGTCCATGGGATCATGCATTGAACATAAGGAAGCTTTTCATGTGCAACTTCAATTGTGGCTCCAAGGTGAGTTGTCCCTGTGCAAATCACCCTGCTTTCTCCATACACTGATTTATACTGACCTGGTCATGTCCAGCACTTGAAAACCCAGGAGGGTACAGCACTGTTTGGAGACTAAAGAGAGCTTCTGCTCTCAGACAAGGTGTGGACCAGGGTGAATGACTTTGCCCAAACAGTGCTCCTCCTCTGTATCTCCCCCTGGTTTGACTATAAGATCTTTGAGATATTGCACATTGTTAATCTACTCTGTACTTGAAGAGTCATACCTCATCAGAGCATCTCTCTGATGCATTTGGTAGGTGGTACTTTAATGCACACTATAATTGGAATAAACCCTCACAAGAACAGACAATGGAATGAGAAATATTCTGAAGTCATATTTTGTACTCAAATATAGTCTGAAATTTCTCAATTTTTTGGGGGGGTGGGGAAAATATTGGTTACTGTCAATAAAACATTTTATTTAATTTCCATCTTTATCTAGGTTTTAGCTTTATGGTTAAATATAACAAATCTATTTCTATATTAAAATTTTTTCTTTTAAAGAAATCCAAGCTATATATCAGTTTCTATTTGATTTGACCTGTTTTTTTTTTGTTATATCAAAGTGAAATTTTATCATATTTGACATATTTTCATTAATTGACGTCTAGAAATCATAATTTCTAATGGGAAAATAAAACATTCTTCTGTAAGTTTTTCAATTGACCTTACAGCAGAATGTCTTTTTAAAACCTGTCTTTAAACAAACTTCACATTAAAGGGGCTCTGCATTTGTATATATCCTCAGTTTAAATTTTGAAATGCTTGTCTGTGGCAGCCTTTATACTTCTCAGAAATACAATTGCACCTGGACTTCTACCATAATGCTTCTAAAATGCTTAGCGCTTTCTTCTAAGAGGTGACTAAGAGTTTAAGAACATAAAAGGCTGAGTAAGTATCACCAGTCAAGTATCCTGACTGGAGATGTGATGGCCTCCTCATGTTTAGATTGCTGATTCAGGCTGTGGATAAGAAAGGAAAAGGAAAGCTTTTCATTTAGTGGATAAAATGTTTATTTTATGACTCATATTTCCCAAATAGATACCTGACTCTGGCACATCAGCTCCACCCCTACCTTCTCTCTTAGTTACTGTTCAGCATCCCCTAGCTTGTTATGCCCCTACCTTTGCTGCACAAAGAAAGTTGATATGGGCTTCTATGAAAACAGTTTATTAGAAGGGTCCATATCTGATGACATCTATAAGCTGTAAAGCTGGTTTGGAGGAAGGGAGGAAGGAAAGAAGGAGAGGAAAAGAGAGAGAAAAGGAAAATTTTATATGCAATTGGGAAAACGAGCTATGCTCTATCCAGGCAAAACTCCTGCTCTGGGCATCCCCTCCAGGGCAGTATGCGGTAACAAAAGCCAAGCTGACAATGCTGTAAAACCTCCCTTTTTTTTCTTGATTTCTCCTTAGTACAATTAGACTTTTCATCAAGAATTACTCATTGTCCCCATTGGTAGTTACTGTTTATGACCATGTTGGTGCTCATTGGAACATGGCTGATTAGCTGCAGGTGTTGCATGCTAATTGGTCATTAAGTTTTGGCATATGTATTATTGATAACATTTACCAGCTATTAAAATTACTATTATTTGTTATCTGGTAGGCTCTGCACATTCTAATCTGAAAGTAGAGAGTAAAAGCTACAGGGTGAAGAGTGAAGTGATCTTAGCATGGAAGTGGAGACTAATAAGTAGGCAAAATGGTGAGGAGGCAGATGAAGAACAAGATGATTTGAATGTCACTGGCATCGACTTTTCAGGAGAAAGCCAACATAACCATGGGTCAGAGTCCACCAGTGCAAGACAGGATTAGGGTCCCTGGGATGCCAGGGTAAAGGCACTGCCACAGCAGCCTAGCGGGTATAGAGAAAACGTTACTGGGTTTCAAGTGAAAGGCAGGTGGCAGAAGTGTAGGAGGACCAGAGTCACTCATACTGTGTTTAAGATCACTTTTAGAGTATTTTTTTACTTAATGCATACTTTTTTTTTTTTTTAGAGAAAAAAAAAGAAAAATGACAAGAAAAAAAGTATGTTTAAGATCTGCTTGAAGACATTCAGAGTTAATAATGATATACACTATAGAAAGAACAACTGGAAGATCGATGCAAAGTGCTGCAGATTCAGCTAATTAAAAATGAAGTTGTTTTAGTTTTTAGTTACACAGCAGTTACAGATACTGCTACAGAGAGCCTAAGTAAAAGCACATTTTATATTGTAGTAGGAATTGAATTTTATGTGGCATTTTATTTTATTTTAAAGAGTGCTTCTATTTAGAGAGAGGTAGATTTCAACTATGAGTTAAAATGGGTTCACTGGCTTTCCTATATCTTTTTCTGGGGGGAATGGAAGGTAAAAACTTTCCTTGAAGTTTGACATTCTGCCAAAAACAGCTTTAAAGACACAAACTTTAAAATCATGAAACAGAATCGCCTATATGTCCCCAATATTTGGGAGATGACTGACAAAATTGATTTTGTTTTCCAGGATGATCAATAAAAATTATTCAGCTGTTTTCAATTTGAAGATCCAAATATCATTCTCAATCTGATGCTAAGTGTTTTCTGGTAAAATTTATGGTGAGATTAAAAAACAACTTAGTTCCTATTTAAGGGACTAAAATTGACTTCATTTTAAAAAGTATTTAGCATGCTGAATGCTTTTAGAAATTGGACTGTTATTTAAATTCTTAAATGACTGCTGAGACAAGTTCATACTAAATCATATATACTGAAAAATGAGTCTCTACATCTGAAGCTCTTTGCTTGGTGTAGTTTTAACACTGGAAACTCTATGTAAGAATCGTGAGTGAAATCCTCTTGCCACTGAAGTCACTGATTGATTAAAAATGTCTTCGATTTCACTAGGATCATAAAGCATTTTGTCTGTTTGTAGAGTTTCAATCACACTGGGATCCTGTATTATTTATAGTAAGAAGTAATGTGAAAAGTAACTTTTTCTTAATGTTTCTTCAAAATATCCTTGGCTGGAACACCATTTTTTTGCTAAGGGAAAAGGCCTCCAGAACACTAAACAAAGCAAAATTTGAAAAATTCAACTAAATGCATTTGAGGCTACTTTAAAATGCTCTGTTAACCCATCCTTTAAAATGATCATTCAACAAAATATATTTTATGAATTATAATTTCCATCTCCCCATTTATCTACTTATCCATTCATATGTGGGCTGGCCTGCAGTGAAAGAACATTTTCTCTGCTCCTGCCATAAGATCCAAGCTAAAAATAATCTCTCTGAGATAAAGGTTAATCTATTGAACCTAACCTTTTGTCTAATGGCAGAGGTAAAGTGGGTTTACTTGTGCATAAAATCAAGAGGAGTCCTGACTCACAGCTCAGTCATAAAAAGCCACTCTGGGAATTCACAAAAGCACACTATTTTTTAAGTTGCATTTCTTGTCAATATATATTTTTTTTTCCAAACTGTAAGCCTTATTTAGGGGGACAAGTGTAAGGATTAAGTGAGGCATCACCTTTCTTGAACCTAGTATTGTCAACCAACAGAAAAAATACTAAATAAATACTAATATTTTAGTCTAAGCTGAGGCTAATTCCAGGAATATATTTCTCAGGGTGAAGCATGATAAAATCTGCCGCTCTTTTCATTATCCAATCAAAACACATGCAGTGAAATTCCAAAGGACTGTGCTTATAGTTCTCAGTGAAACACATCCAAAAAATATTCTGGATTCTGAGGCACAATTGTCTATCAATCAGATTAAATTGTCCCAAGCAGTGTTTTGACCCAGGTGAGATAATTTCAGGAAACAGTTCAGGAGGTAACATGGGCCAAAGATGAATCCCAATAGGCAGTTTGCATGTGGCCACCCAGTTTTGTGGATTAGGAGAATTTCCTAGTGAGCAGATAGGCCAATCCATGACAATTTGCTTCTGTGTCAAAAAGCATGTATAATTTACTAGCATAGATATAACCTTTCTGCATTGCACAATACATAACATCGCAGAACAAAACATGAACATGATATAAAAAGTAAATTAAAATCTGAATAAAAACTTCAATTAAGTCAAGAATATTTTCTCCAGAATTTTAGTTTGTAACAAATTTAGGAGGAAAAACACTGTGTGCCTGGACCCATTCTGGCTCAGGAAATATTTCAAAATTAAGAACTTAACTATGAATTACAAAATGCAGCTCCATTCCAGTTCTAATTAGCAGAAACTCAGTTGGGGAAAAAAATGGTGTAGCATCTGTCAGTTACTCCCCACACAACACACATGCACACATTATTCGATGGAAATAAACAACACCGAGCACTTTGAAAAGGTCACTCAGTCATTCTGGTGCAGACACTTTGCTCCCTTTGTGACCAGTTTCACAAAGAGCAGTCTTTCCAACTTCGGCGGTTTAAAAAGCTAACCTTTATACTTTAGATTCCTCCCTCATCTCTATTGACACAGACTCCTGTGCTGAGGGCTTTGCTCTTCAGGAAAACATCTCCCGCTCCCTCCCACCCACCATGCTAATCTTGACACAAACATCAGAACATTCATCTTCAGTTTAACATTTCAAATGGGATTTTCTAAGCATCTAGTAAGGAAAGACAAAAAAAAAAAAAGATAGGGGAGAAATAAAAAAAAAAAAAAAATCACAATAAAAAAAGCCTTGTGTCTATAAGCAGAGTTAAAGAGAACACAAAGACCTTCCTGCACAAGCAGGGCAGCATTCAGGCATTTTTATCTGTCCCAAGCGGCTGGGCATGGAATCTAGTTCTCCTCAAGCAGGCGATCCCGTGTGCAAGGTGGCATTAAAACAGGTGTCCAGCTAAAGTATTGAGTCTACACATTCCTGGGAGATGCCATAGCCACCTCATTCTCATTAATTAAAAAAGAAAAAAAAAAAAAAAAAGCACACAAACAAACAAAAAGCAATAATGAGAGATCCAGCAGTTTATGTCCTATGTGACTACAGAGGTGACCTGGAGAACATGAAGTAAGTCTACCTGAAGCAATGTAAGCTGCCTTGGTGTGCAGGTAGCCCAGGATACAGACAGAGCACTGTGATTATTCTCCCATTCTCACCTGGATGATCACTCAAACATAATTGTAGATGTGGTTGTCTTTTCAACATGGGACACTCTGGAGGAGGAGTAGCAATGTATGTGATCAGTCCCTAGACCTTTAAAACCCAGTCAAGAACGAGCATCCTCCTCTTCTATTGCCTAATTTCAGGAAAGGAGTCAGGCCAAGCACTTCTTAAGAACATATAAATTCTCTCAATTTTATTCAAATGAGAAGAAAACCATCTAATACTGTGGTATACATCTACAGGAAGAAAGAAAGTATGTTTGGGGTGAATTTATCTGGCCAATATTTGATGTGATAAGTATAACAGAATCAAAGATTGACTGAAGTTGGAAGGGATCTCTGGAGATCAGCTAGTCCAACCTTCCCCAATCCAGTAGGGTTTTCTAGAGCACATTCCTCAGAACTGGGTCCAGATGACTTTTGAATATGACCAAGCAAGGACATCTATATCATCTACAAATTATTTCAGTGCTCAGTCATCCTCACAGTAAAGTTTTACCTTATGGTACCTCTCAACCTGAGGTGTCCTAGGAAAGTAATTGCTTAGGATTTCTTGCTCCTCTGCATTGTTCAGAAGGGAAACCCTGGCTGGCTATAGATTTCTACACTGCTACACTTCATAAATTTAGTGAGAAACTTTAGAATCCTGGTCATCCTGAAGGATGTCTGCTAAGTATCATCTTTGAAATTGTATCAGGATATGCTATCAACTGTTCATCAGGTGTTTACGTGCAAAAGTCCTGAAGTTTATAATCAGGGTAACACTTCCTGAAAAGTGCTGAAAAGACAATTCTGGCCAGCAATTCATCATAACCAAAGGTAGAAAGATGGGGTGGAATCAAGTTAAACCAAATATTTCTTCACAGATTCTTGCCACTTACTGCATTAAGGTTGTAGAGTCTGTCAAGACTTGTTCCATAGTTTGGGACCACTCCATCTTTTTGGGGACTCTGCTTATCTTCATAAAGACTAGTTATTACAGCACAGGATTTTGTACTTAAACCATTCAGAATATGTTCTACAACACCATTTTTTGTTCATTATAAATACTTTTTGTTCCATAAAAGAAATGTGTGGCAAAAATTGACATCATTATTGTTGTAATCTTTCTATTTTAATTAATGTTTTCTTTGAAATTGTACACTTCTTTTTATCAAGTTCATTTTTAAGACCTTGGTTTTTCCTTATCTACTTAATGAAGTTCACCATATAATAAGAAAATGTGGTGATTAAAAATGTTTTAAAAAGAAATTATTTTGTTATAAATATCTATTAAAAAGGACATGAATATCGACACACAAAAAATACCAATATAAACCCTGAAAAACTGATTCAACTTCAAAACATAGTTCTCTCTTTTTACAGAGATGACTTCTTTGGTTTTCTTTTTTAGCAGCTTCTTTGTCTTCTTGTTTTAGTATCAGAATGAAATGAGGGATGATGAATAGCAAAATAAATGAAGAAAGGCTCTTCATGTATGAGACTTCATAAACCTCACCTATTTTGTTGTCTTTTTTGTCTTTACTGTATTGGTTCAATACAAACATGAAACTTAAGCCTCTGAAGGTCATGAAATAGCATAACCAGTAAGATATACAGCTTCCTTTCTTGAAGATAATGGAAAACTGACCCTTAAGAGATCTCCTCCTAACATAGCTGCAATGAAAAACACCTATCAGCAATAGACAAAAGCATCAGTTCCTCTTTTATGGAGCTGCACTGTGGCACATTGGCAGAGCCATAGGAGATGTTGCTGTTTCCAAAGTGAAAACAACAGAGACCAACGAGATCTGAAACACACACTCGTGGCTGATACACTTCACCCTTTCTTTATTATTTTTATCGAAAACTCAAACCACAATGGTTTTAAGCTACAGGAACTGAAAAGTGAAGAAATGCGGGGGTGGTAGGTAGCATAGGGGCAGAAAAAGCTATTCCCAAATCCCCTTTTTGCTGAAATCTGGGGAATTGTCTCAGTTACATCCGGTTGTTCTTGATAGTACTTTCTTTCAGCTGAATGTTGCATTGGAAAAACTCTTTGCCCAAGATTAGAGCTCTGACAGAAGCGAGGAAAATATCACTTGATACCATGTATGGAAGTTATTGTAATCATTCCATCCTTCAAAACCATCCTGCTCACTGCAGGTCTCTAGTTTAAGCATTCTTTCCTCCCAGATCTGCTTAACTGATGGAATCTGACAATATCACAGCATGAGTGTGTCTCAGGACTATTTTGCTTATGAGATCCAGTAGGACTGCAGCTGGAAGTTTCTCAGGAAATCTGATGGGATCTCATCTTGAGAAGGTTTGGCTATAGATACAGCATACACATCTGGATCCGAAGATCTGCATAAAATAGATCACATCCTAAAATGAATATTTCTTGTAAGCTTTCAGAGAATATTTGAATATATCATTCTTCCTTTTCCTCCCGCATGCACTTCTTCAGGCAAAGCAATAAAATTACCAATGGACTACAGGATTCCCATAAAATTTGTAATCCAGGACAGTGAATCTAAGGATCTGGAGAAACAGAAAGTGTATTGACAGTTTAGCTTACCTTTTAATTTCTAAAACCTTTATAAAAGTGGCTACTTTTGCGGAGTGAGATCAAACTCTTCTTTGCCAAAAAAAAAAAAAAAAAGAAAGAAAAAAGGAAATGCATCTTAGGTCAGTCCTGGTGGATCAAAAATGGCTACTAGTACTGTTGTTTCTAACAGACATTTTAACAATTTCTTTTTGTAGTAACAGTAGTATAAAAAAGGAGGTAAGATTACTTAGATGTGCATTTTATTCATTCATTTATTCATTTTATTGTAAGACTGCCTAGAAACCTCTATCAAAGAGCAGGACTTAATTCTGCAAAGGAACAATGGACAAATAGAACAAAAAAGTATTTCCCTGATTCAGTGATCAGATTTTGCTCTCCAGTTGGGCTCAAAGGGATTCAGAAGGCTCCTTCCCACTCAATGCATCAATTGAGTTTTCTTGATTTCCTAAAATCTTTAGGAAAAACTTATTCTGATTCATTAGTTTCAAATAAGAAATCTTAAAGTCTTCTTGAAGAATACACATTAAAAAAAAAAAAAAACTTAAGACTCTTGTCTCACACGGAAAACATGCCATATAGAATTGCTGACTGGTTGGTTGCTAGCAACTAGGAAACTTTCTTCAGATTAACTTGTTTTCTACATAAACTAAAATACCTTCTCAGCACTTGAAACTCAGAGAAAGTTCATGGAAATCAGGTCAAAAAGACTATCCTTGTCCTTTTATCTAAAGCAGTATTCTTCAACCTTTTCAGGTTGCTGACCCACCTTATTCAAAGTAAAAATTTTCTCTGACCCTCTTACATTAACTATGAAAATAGGTGTACATAATGTATTTATGATAACAATGATATGCCTGTATAATTTAGTGGTGTGCATGTTTCAAGAGGTCGATGGAGAACACTTGACCTTGAAGAAGAAGGGTGTGTATGGAAGATTTTTCTTTGCCTTTGGCGATATAAAAATTTTCACTTCCTCATAACTGTTTGTCTTCCTTGACCATTATGTGAGGAGGAAGCAACCTACAGGATGGTTAGAAAACATTCCTCAGTAGTACAACATAAGTTATTTGGGAAATGGTTTTCCTGTTCTGACAGATCTGAGGTACTCAAAAAGAGGATTTTCATGTGCAAAAAAGTTTTTTTTATATTGTTCTTTGTTTTATTGCCATATATTACTTTATGTGTAGATCATAACCACTGTCTGAACAACAATATTGGGAGAAAAGGTGAAAAAGGATTTAGTGAATGCAATTTGGGCACAAGGTGGTTAGATCAGCTTAGAGGAGCCAAGAGGAGAAAGAGTATTTAGATACAAGTCTTGTGATTGCCCTAAAGCCCATATCGCCCTAACCTTATTAGTGTGTGGTAAAGCCTCTGAACTGACCATGAGAGACTGTTGAATTATTCCCTGAAAGTTCTGATTAATACTTATGTATTAGACCTGTCACATTCCTGCCCTGCATACCTTGTGTCTCATTTGTGCTTGAATGTATGCACGAAGAAATTTTATCAAAATCAGTCTCGATTCTTGTTTCTGATGTCTAGCTTTTCTAAAACATGTTTTGTCTTTACTGAGAAAGAGAAGCTGTCCACAGATTTCTAGACCATTTCACAGACAAGACGGATGAGGTGGATGATTTAGTATGTGCTGTACCTCTAGTTTTCCAAGGTGGTCCAAGTGAATTACTTTCCTCAGCTTCCTCAGCTTGCATACATACAGCCCAGGAAGTACTGTAGTTAGCTGGATTTTTGAGAAATAAATAAATAAAGGAAAGAAGTGTCTTAGCAGAATGGTAATTTTGAAGGCTAAAGATATTCAGGGGTTGATTTATGTCTTCTAACTTAGGCATTTATAATGTAGGTGTTGATGTCTCAGTTAAGCTCCCTAGGCTCTTTTGAGGTGTGATACATGTCAGCTAAAGTATACAGCTAAAGTAGATCAGATGAATTGCTCCCTAAAAGTACTCAGCACCCCTGTTAACTACAAAGAGTGACTACAGAGCCTGGGGTGACGAGCTCAGACGTAGAGGTCTGCGGAGTAGATGTCTGAAGTTAGATGAGATGAATCCCATACTGAGTTAGCCTACAAGAAAATATGGTTCAACTTCCAGCTCTGCTACCGACTTCCTTCTTTCGGATGCCAGTAAAAATGTCACCTGCAGAAAATAACAGTTGAATTTCAGCCCTCCTAATGCCTTGCATAGCAATGAAGGCTGCTGGAGTGGCCAGGATGAGGGTGGTCTGAACATCGCTTGCACTGGAGCTGCACGAGTTCTTGAAGTGTATTGTTTGAAAAATGAAGGTGCATAAGTTAGCAAGGCTCCAGGGCAGTAGCTTACCCTGTGTTAGCATAGCTGACGTGCTGACAGTTTATATGGAATTTATGTGCCCATTTACTTTCCTTTTTATGGGAAAACATGTTGTTACCTTACAGCTGCCACCTCACATGCGACTTATCCTGCCTCAGAGCTACAGAGCACCTTCCTCAAGGAAATATGCATAAATCAAGAGGTCATGTATTTTTTAACAACACTGTAAGGGAGAAAATAATAAAACGTGCACTATACTACACACTTGCAGCTTTTAATTTTTCTATTTAATTTATTTAGCATGTTTAACTTATTCCATAACCATTTGTAATTGTTCCTTTCCTTCTCACCTGCATCATGAAAGGAGATAAAGAAGGTGAGAGTAAGAAAAAACTTTTGAGGAGGGGAAAGGAACTGAATGGGAATGTGTCGTTCGGTGGGGGAAAGAAACAGGATGTGTTGAGGTTCTGTGATAATACTGAAATAACAGGAATCAATGCACAAAGTCAAGGTTGTAAGGGAAGCACAACAACTTTGACGGTGAGAGTATATCAAATGGCAACTGAGATAGCAGAAGACTAGGCTTAGTGACATATGAGTTACAATCCAGTCTTTGTATTCCAAAAAAAAAAAGTCCCAAAAAGATAAAGAAATAATCCTACCACCATTGTGAAATTACCTTACTGAAATCCTTCTTTAATCATCTCCTGTTCCTGCCTGGAAATTCTATCTCCTTATTTCAGTAGGTGACTAAAAGATAGATTCCTGAATATCTTGGTTGTAAATTCTCAAAAAAAAATTTTTTTCTTTCTTTCTTTATCCTACAATGGTGCACAGCAGCCTTAAAACCTGTTTCAGTAATGATATGTGTAGTCCCTTGTCACTAAACTCAGTATGAGGAATAACAAGAACAAAAAACTACTGTGGGTGCAGGTCCATTCTATTGAATTGATCTTGGTGAAATTGAAACACTTGCTGTAATATAGTATGAAAACCTGTGAAACCTTTACCTTTTGGTAGTGGTTGAACCAACACTTCATCTACCTGAGGCTTAGAAAAAAAAATGCATCTTCCTATCTCTTCCACATTTTCACAGAATGAGAAATCAAAAGAAAATTTTATATTTTAATATGCAGTAACTGTAAAATCATCTGTCAGTTCAATTAAAACACAGAAGCCAGACTCTGTATTGGTATGGAAGGCTTTTATATGAAAATTGTTTGATAGAGCTGGCTAGTAGTTTCCCTTTCTTTTCTTTCTTTTTCTCTTCCTTAGCAAGAGCTCAAAACTCTGTTAGTAGTTGCAACTAACTTAGTTCAGGTTTAGAAAATTGAAGGTATAAAACTAAGAAGTTGCACATTTGAGTGTGAAAGCGGCAGTGGTTTCTAGCTGCTCTACGTGTAACATCTGTAACAGCACAAGGATTTTCTGGAGAAAACAGCCGCCTTTTGGTCACTGCTTCTGACAGTAACACTGAGTTTTAAGGGCTCACACACACAGTGGTTGGATTTGCAAGGACAGAAAACCAGCAGCCCTTCCTGTAATCTGAAAGTATAGAAAATTCACGTACCTCTGGACACAATCCAGTTTGAGTGGCAAAAATCTACAAGTTTCAAAAAAGGGTCAAAAAAATAAAAAGAAAGAAAGAAAGAAAGAAAATAAAGAAAAGAAAATGCTGGGAGGATGACATAACTATTTCAAGGTATCTCCAGCTGTGCCCATGTCTCTGCCTAGGTGCCCATCTTCCTTTAGCCCTCAGGATTGTATCGCTCTGAAAAACACTTACTTTACCAAGAAAAAATTTGGAAAGAATTTTCCAGAATTTATGTTGTTAGGAACTGGAAGGCCCTTTTCCCCTCATCTCTGTGGTAAAGATTATATTCTGCCACCTTCCAGTGCTCCTTTCCTTTTTTGTTTTCTTTTTTCTTGTTAGGATTTTCTAATACGCAATCTGGTCTCTGTCTCTCCAGAGAACAAAACTTTTGCTGACAGTATACATACTTCTCTGCTGTCACCACTGTAGATGTTTTCTCAACTGAGCATTTTAGGATTTAGAACTTCGCCCTACGTTAAGTTCTGGAGGGCAACCAAAGAGACAGATGACAGACTGAGAGCAGCCATGCGAGGTGTAAATATAACCTATGTTAATATATAGCCTATTTCACACAAATAGCTTTATTTATCTTCTGGTGCTTGCCGCAACTGACTTGATTTTGCAAGTGAAACAACAGTAATATTCTTTTTTTTTTTTTTTTTGGCCTTTTTTTTTTTTCTTTTTTAATATTACTATTTTTAAGTGCAGAGGTTCCCTCATTCTAATCATACTCTCAGAACAACCAAGTGGTAGGTCAGAAATGACTCTAACACGCGTCTCATTTTTCATAGCCTTCTGAAAGTCTCTCACTGAGGCAATACAAGAGAACTGCAAGGATGTTTGAGTCCAGAATTAATTTATTCCTGATTCAGAGTGGGGAAAGGCTACATAAACTCTAATTCCCAGGACTAAAACCAACTTCACTTGGTTCATGGATAAGAATGCTGAGAATCAACTTTTTTCTGGGTATTCTGGTATTAGAGTCCCTTAAATCAATCTAAACAGGGAGGTATACTGTTGTTGACAGCAATAGAGCAGGTGAGGTTCTTCAGACCAAAACCTCCTGTAAAACCCTGAAGTTCAAAAGCGAAGCAGAGAGGCAGGACAAAATGGAGTGAAGATAGGTAAAAGAGATATTACTACAGGTAGTAACATGAACCATAAGGAAAAGGTACAGAAAGAAGACGAGATTGCAATTTAAAGATATATTTAGATTCTTGACCTCCACCCCTTGCCTGCTGAGTATGGCCAGTTCCCTTCAGCTTCAGGAAAAGGTGATTTTTCACCACCACCCACTTTTCTCCCAATTTGTAAGGCTTTTTCCTGTCAGCTTAATGGCACAAGGACTTTTTTTCATCTCAGGACTCAAGTAATGAAGTACCACTGATGTTTGTCCTGCAGGTCAGAAATTCATTATGAACCTTCCCAACACTGGATGAATTTTGCCATTCAGCCTCTAGTCAGCTATTAATTATAACCCCTTTCCTCTCACAACAGCTCTTGCTGTAGGAGTGTCCTGACATCCATTTCACAGAGGAAGCTTAAGCACAGAGATTAAATGTCTTATCTAAAGCCAAAAGTTGAGCGTGCACATGACACATCTCTGCCCGGCCCACAGGTTCTGAGATTTGTCATCCTTTGCCTTACACGGATGTCCATTAGCACTCCAGTAACCAATAGACCAGGATAGATAAATCAAAAAGGCAGTACAATTCTGTCACATCCCTCTCTATGCCTTGGCGGAGGTCCAGCACAGCACTGGCATTGAGAGCAAGCAAAAGCAATGACAGCAGCACCTTGCTGAACTCAAACCAAGCACTTTGGGCACTCATGGAGACTTTCTGGGAGGTCCCATCACTTAAACATGCAAGAAACCTGCATCTAAGTCAGGTAATTACTAATGATAAAATGATACCTTTGCAGGGTATCTGTAGTGCTTCCCAATTCTGTATGGCTGAGTCAGGATATCAGAGAAATGAGGAAATACAGAACTAGTGGAGAACATCAGTCTGTACAACTCAAATGGTTTTGATTTCCTGAGAAAACAAATTGAACGAGAGCAACGACCTACACATTGCCAGAAGACTGCTTAACTGAGAACAGATTCATTTTATATCACAGAAAATTGAATTTTAAAAATTCACAACACCTGGGGGAGACACCAAGGGAATAGAAGACCAGCTCCAGGTATAGGGCAGTCTAGATGAGTAGGTAGCGTCTTACGCTAACATCCTTCACGAGCTTCAGACTGAACTGAAAACAGAGTCTCAAAATGAGTCATGGTTGCAGAGCAGATTTGCCTGAAATTCAGGACTGCCAGTGCTGTCTTATGGAGTGGCAGGGATCCATTTACTTCCCGTTTAAGCTGAGAGGAGAAATTTTCTGTTTAAAGGGATCAAAGTTTAAATGGAGCTGTATGCACAGTGCAAAATACATGCATGCTTTCATTAACTTTTCTAGCATAAATGAGATTCTCCAGTGAAGAAAACAATAATAAAATAGCTTGGTTTAAAGATTTTTGTTGTTGTTATTCTTGTTTTATTTAGCCTATGGGATGCAACATATCACACAAGAGTCTTTTTAATCAACATGTACCCAAAATTGCCAATGTTAAAACAAAACCATTTGTGAGAAAAGCATGAAGAAGATTGAGTCATCCGTAAAATTTCCCAAATGACTCATTTTTAACTCCTTCAAACTCTTGATTGGAATCTCTTGCAACTTTCCAGACAGTTAAATCTGTACCCTAAGATTAAGTGATCTGACTTTCATTAAGTATGGCCTAAATTTTGAAAAAAAAATTAAAAAGAAGAAGAAGAAGACTTAAAAATACTTTAATTATTTTTTTTGCTGTTTTCTCTTTTCAGTGGCATATATTCCCATGTGGTGAAAATTTTATTCATTTAAGTAGACTTGACTATTTACCTAGAAAAGAAAGCAAAAGCAATAGCCTGTTTTCAAATTTGCGTCTAAAGCTTCTTGTACTTATTTTTTTTTTCCCCCGGAAAATGTATTGAATCTTTACTTGGAGGCTATAACAACATTCTTGGTTCATAGATGTAATCTTGTCATTTCCTCATCTGTGTCTGTCAGACTGTTACTTATTAAATTCATTCTCTAGCCCATTTGAGACGGGGCTGCCTTTTGTTCCCTGTTGTACACTTCCTGGACTGAAGCTGTGACTTGTGAATAGAGCCCATAGATGCAGAAAGCAATCAACACTCCTAATGTTATAATGGTAAAGGTGATAATACCTTTCTAAAAGGAGCAATTTATAGTTGAGGTTAACCAAAAAAAGAAAGACTGAATCCTGGCCAACCTGGATTATAAATAGACCACGGTGACCTGTTTGCTCAAGATAATTAGTCACCGCATGATATGTGTTACGGGAGCTAGCATTTCCTGTAGAACAGGGGAAAAATGGCTATCTTAATGCCAGCAGGAGTTGTGCTATGTTTTCAGAGATCTCCAGTGTTTAAAGAAACTTAAAGCATAATCCATGCTGAGTCCCTGAACATTAATGGACATTTTATGATTTGCTGGAGTCATAATATAATATATTCTTTGTTCAATAACTTAGGAGAAAGCAATCAATGTATAGACACTACAGGATCCTGGAGTCAGGGTTCCCCAGGGGGCTTTTGGCTTTTTCTGTAATGGGTTGTGTTGTTTTCAGTGCTGCAGTGGCATCGTTTAACTTAACATGACACTTCCTTCACTCATCTGCTGCGAGGATGCTTGCTGGTCAGGAGAAGAAACATTAAACAGAACAAAACTAGAAGAGTTAAGATGAAAAGCGTTTCCCAAAGGCACAAGGAAAGGTTTCCAAGAATACAGCAAACTGAGATTTAGGGGAATAGTCAGCCTGTAGCCAGATTAACGCGAGGAAAACAAAATGAAAGACAGACCGGGTTCAAATCTAACCTGCATAAGGCTCTATATGTACTTCTCAGACAAGAGAAAACAAACAAGAGCCCTAAGAGTTGCTTTGCTTCTTTTGGACCTTCCAATCAGTGAAAAAAACAGATTAAGAATTTAAACTCCTCTTCGGCCTCAATCTCTGGTTGAAGGGACTGAAGAAAAGGGAAAGACATCAGAGGAAGATGAAAGGAGGGCAGGGCAGAACATATACACAGTTTGAATAGGAAACTTATTCTCCTGAAACCAGTTAATTCATCTTCACTGTCTGCAGTCCATAAGGAATGCATTAGAGAAAGGGATTGGAACAATTTATCAATACCAGAAGTTAAAGAACTCTCAATTGGCAGATACTCAAGCAGTGAGATGATTTGGTCTGTGCAATTAATTTTCAAATGATGGTTATGAAGGCTGTGGGACTTAGCATCAGTAATTTGCATTTCAATAAACACCAGTTCAGAAATTCTTAAGTGTTGCTGGAGAGCAATTGATGGCTTAACAAACTTTATTAATTTTCAGTCAAATGTTCAGTGTGGTTCCACTCTGAAATAGGATACGGATCAGCGCTTACTTGGAAATGGTCAAAACTAAGAATATTGACTTCATATAACTACAAAAGCTCGCATACGTGTTCAAAGACTATTCGGTAGTCTGGTTCTGATTCTATTGTTCCTCGTTCTTTCAAAGAGGGCAGTAGTAATTATTGTCCCACTACTGTCTGTCTATAGATATTTCTTAGATATTTCCATGCATTTTCCTTTTGGTTATCTTCTGATATGTGTCCATTATAGATTACTGATGTTAGCTGTTCACCAAGCACACATGGACACTCCCATCAGCATTAGGCACCTGCTTCAGCCATTAAGCCATATATCCATAAATACCACATTTGGCCACTTTTCAGCCTGCATGTTTTCATTGTTTCATGGCTAAATCAAACTGCAAATGTACAGATTAGCCCATAATTATCACCTATAGATATGACTGTCTTTTTGATAGGTTGTGGGTACCTTGTTCATTGCTCTGTTGTGTGGCCCCTTGTTCTTTAAGATCCATATAGCTTCAGTTACACAGCTGATTTAGGCAGACTTCTTATTTCTCGGCAAAACCTGTGGACAACTCCATATACGTGTTATTACCCTACGTATCTACATGGCCAGCCTTGACCTTAGAACGTAGAGACTAATCCCATAGTTAAACCTCAAGAACACCAGTTCCATTTCTGTAGGATCTGTTTTTTTCCATGGCTGCTATGATATTGCATTTTTCAGCTCACGTTTATATGCCAGAAGCAATTAAGCAAGCATTCGTTTCATACATGGTACCCATAAAATCTCTAGCATCACTGAACTGCATTATTATTTCCCCCAGGAAACAATTCTTGAAAAATATACAAATGAAAACCACAATCTATATATTTACATTATTTATAAGTTCTCAAGGATTATTTCCCTGTACTAAAAAGAATGGAAATATTGCTACATGGGAAATCTGGGAAACTTTTTTTTATCTTTCATCCAATTTCTAGAAAAAAAGAAACAGAACTCTCTAATGCACAGCTACAGGCTGTGTGTTGGTGAAGTGGGGAAACATGATGGTTCTTTCATTTTTTACATTTTTTACCACCTATGGAGTAAGATTTACTTTTAATTATATTTGGTAAATATAAAGCTGCATTTTCAAAAACATTCAACTCAACATGAAAAACTTTTTAACAGAGATGATCCTCACTATATGAACTTTTATTTTTAATATGACATTAAATACTTTGGTGAAAGGAGAAGAGATGAGAGGAAATGAATATGAAAATACATAATCACGTGTACAAATATAGCTCATGCATAAACAAGTATATCTATGTATAGAGGTTTATGTGCATACTATATTGAAAGTCTTTTTTAACTCATATATATACTTCGTATATATACGTACATATACTAGGATATCAGCTGTTTTTTAATTTGGAATGAAGATTTCATCTCAATATAATCAAAGTGAAACTTAAAGAAATGATTTTCCTTTTTATTCAGAAAAAATATATAAGCATTTCATCTTTATTCTATACTACAGTGTCTCAAGAGAACCAAAATATGAGTCTGCTGTTACAAGATGCCTTAAAGGCACAGTATAAACAAACATCCTAACGGATAAATTGAAAATTAGAGTTTCATTTTTTTCCCCTTTAATGAATACAGCTTCACTGGTAGGTATTCAACTTCATACTCATATAGAGCTCAGTGAGAACTGGACCAAAACACCAGACAGACAGATGAGTATTTTGGTGGTGAGCAGACAGGCAATGCTATCTCCTTTTGGAGACTATGCAGAAGCAACGCCTTTTAGAGAAAAATCACAGGATCATATCAGTCACAATCCACTGCCACTGCAAGAAGGTGGGAAAATATGCAGGAATTATACTGCAGAATTATTCTTTTGACCCAAATAAAGAGAGAGGGGCAGCAGTGAGGGGCAGCAGTGAGAAGGCAGAAAGCAGGACTGGTCAACATGGATGACGTGCAAACATGCTTGTGTCCTTGTCACTTACGCTGTGCCATCTGTCTGGCAAGTCACAACCACCTACCCAGCAGGACCACGAGGAACAACTTCAGCACAGACATGTAAAGTGGGACCTGATGTTGGGCATGCGATATGAGTGAACCCAGAATAACTCCTGTCCTTCATATTGCTTGATATTTCACATGTGGTTTGTCTGCTATGTTGTATATAATCTTTCCTGAGTATTATAATCCATGGTTATGAAAATGCTTGCTTTGAATCAGAAAGCCCTCTTTAAAAAACAAGCAGGAGCCGTCATCAATTACTTATCCATGACCTCACACTGTGCTAAACCTCAACTCAGAAACCTAGTTTGGAAAGGCAAAGTCTTGTCCTATGCTTCCAAAATGCATTAACATAGGAATGGGAGGAAGAGAAGAGTAAGCATACATACTATCTCAGTGCTGCCACGATCCCTGCTTCCAGGAGGAGATGATAAATGCTTGCAAATAATTTGCTATAAATAAGAGATACTGTATCTCTTTTCAAACCATACAACTCAGATAATGCTTCGATTATCCCGTCACACCATTTTTAACAAGATAGAGAAGCAATCTTATTTAAGCAGAGTGTTAAATTTTCAGACTCCACCTTCTACTTGAGAACTGTCTAACTTAAAAAGTCTTTATTTATTTATTTATTTATTTATTCGGGGGGTGCTGCCATCCTGAACGAATGAGGCAGAAGGAAATAACTGGCTTGATCATGTCAGGCAGTGAGTAATGCTGATGTCAGACACTGGCCCCGAAAGATGCTGAAATTGTAAGTCTCGGTGGTTTTCTGGTTTGAAATGCTGAGTAGAGGGATAGTGGATTATGTAGCTGAAGAACTGCTGAAAACGAGTTGTCTTCGTTGTGTCAAAATCTCCTCTATGATGAGCCTGGAAACCTCATCATGAGTCTCAAGAAAGCCATTTCTTATGCTAATTATTTCCCTCAACTGTGCATCCAATTTAATGTGTCATTTGAGATTCAGATTCTCTGCACATGCACAAGATTTGAATAACTGATTGAATATACACAGAGGGTCATAGACTTGCTCCTGAAAAAAATATATATATATATATATTTCTGACTCTTTTACCAACTCATTAAGAGAGAAAATGTTTCACATATCAGCTAGAAAAATTCAAGATACCTGATCATCTGGGTCAAAACTGCACTAGACAACCAAGATTCATCTTTAACAGCCTGTATGAATTTTCTCTTCACTCTCAAGGCATGCCTTGTTTCAGAAAAGATTGAAGTATTCAGTCCATTGCTATTCAAATTAACAAATTTAAAAACAATGAAAGTGAAAGTTTGTGTTAACTTTTAATAATAATGCTGACCAACCTTATTAAAATGTTCTAACAGTTCTGTATAACCAAATCCCACCCCCGCCCCCCCCCAAAAAAAGGGGGGAAAATACATTTTGTTAGCCAAATTCTCTCTCTTTTTTTTCTTTTTCTTTTTTTTTTTTTTGTTTGTTTGTTTGTTTTTTCAATACATTTACTGGGCTGAATATTGATCTTGTCCATATATTCATTTTCCCTTGCTTGTAAAAGATACGACAATCATCTGTTCTCTTGGAGCTAGAAGTCTAAATTACAGTTAGGAATTATAAGGATGTCTTTGCTATTTCAATGTACTATGAAGATCCCCAAGCTAACATATACTAAAAGTTAGACTATAAGTACCACCAGGAACAAATTTGTGCAGGAAATTCCCATTTCTCTGTAAAACAAGTTCATAAAGATAACAGCTCATAAAACCTGTAAACTTTTCTAAATTTTCATCACATTCATCTTGTCATCTTTTGTATTTGTTGTCATCCTTACTAGCAAAACAATGGGGAGATGGAGATATAATTGCCCTAGTGCAGCTCTAAATCAGATTCTCAATGCAAGATAACAACTGATGCAAAATACTTTTAATAGCAACTGTTTACTGAAATTTAATTTGGTACTTCTCTACTATAAGGACTTAAACTTCTAACAACAGAAGTCTGTTTATACCAACCTGGTTTATACCCATTCAGAGACATTGGATAGGGACCTGCAGTAAGAGTGAACCCATCGCTGCTCGGAGAAGTAGAAGCAGGTTGCACCAGAGAACCATCTCTCTCCTAGAGTGATTTTGTTAAGTTTTACACAATAAGCAGCAGAAAAATAATAATAAAAAAGAGAAGTAGAGACAACAAGTTGTCAGCAGCGACTGATATTGAGGCATCACTTACCCTTTTCCTGTGGGAATCCCTGGAGCCTGAGGAAGCGTTTCAGTTATGACAGGGCAGAGCAGCAGCGGCAACTGACTTTCAAAGTAATTATTGCTGTTAAACTGAAGTGGGCCTTAAACATTTCATTCAGATCAATTTATTCAAAAGTGTTTAAGACTTAGCCAAGTTTACTACTGGTGTGGTCATGGGACACTTTATGGTTTATCATAATGTTTCATCAGTTGCAGTGGGACAAGAACAGAGGTGAAATGCAAAGGAGGAGGCAAAAAGATCTGCTGGGTGATTTTTTTTTCATTGTTGCTGTTGTCAATATTTCCACCCGTGAAACCACTTTTGTGGTTGACAAGAGACAGACCAGGCTGGAGAGAATGCAGAGTGTAAGGCCAAATTAACTGTTGAAACTGTTGAACATCTATTCTCCAGTGTGAGGGTGAAAGTTTATGAAAGATTTTAAATCTTTCTTACTGATTTTGAATCTTCTCTTTCCTTTTCTTTCTTTTTTTTTTTTTTCCAGCCCTGACTCCAAAGAAAGCAATAAGCCTGTCAAAGAAGGAATTAATTAAGCAAATCAATCAGTCAGTTTTATTAAGGAATTACAAAACCCATGTGCAGCATTAATTATTCAGATAATGGGACATCTCTAAGCCTTTCTTTTCAATTATTGATAAGCCGCTATCTATCATCCTGACTGTTTTAGTACTGATTTAGTTGTGAATGAAGCCAGGTCATTCAGCCATAGCATATGCCAGTTCTGAGAGTTGCAAGATGAGTAGGGGCGGGAGAGAGAAGAAGATGAGCAGTATCGTTTATTTCCATCCACAGTGATTGCAAACATTAAATATTTCACGTGCCTTCTTCTGAGCTGCAGATGAAAGGGAAGCTGTCCTTCCTCACTGATATCATCAGGGTGATCACCTCTGTTCAATGAGGCAATGCAGGCCCATTTTTTTTCCCCCATGCAATATCCATGCAACTTTTCTGTTGACTTTATGTGAGGTTCCTGACTAGTTCATAAGGCCTGGAAAAATGAGATGCCTTTCCATTGTCACAAGAAAGTTATCATTTTGCATCTGCTGATCAAGGTAACTGTTCTCATTTTTCTCTTTCCCAGGAATTTTATGACAACTGCCTTAATAGAGAGCCCTTCTGCAGCCCCAGACTTATTTTTCACATCCAGCTCATTAGATATAATATACAGGGAAGCATTCTCTTACCTGCTTTCCTAAGTGTGGAGCTGCAGGCATTGACCTCATAATGTTGAAGCTCAAGTAATCTCACAGCTTTTTCATCTCTTAGAGGAGACAAGTACACATACAAAGTAACTGATTGAAAGAAAAAAGGGAGGTCTCAGAGTAAAGGAAACCTTGATTCTCAATAAAATCATCTCATAATAAAGAAAACACCCTTTCCACTTGAATGCGGCAACAAAAGGATTAAAGAAATTGTTGGAAAATATGCAGTGACGCTGTACAACCATTTAAAGACAATAAGCTTCATTTTAAGCCTTTCAGATCAAGTAAGTATATAGTTTTTGCATGTATTCTGCATGGTGGTGGTGCTGGGCATCATGCAGCATCTGGGCTCCTCTACCCTGTGCTCACTACCTCCAATGCCAGAGGACACCAGACAAGTATAACACGATCTTCTCCTGCAGCATTGAGACAAGAGCCACACTTCAAGGTATAAGATTATCTCCAGCTGAGGTCAGGAATACATTTGTTGAACTAAATAACTGGCTTTGTTAAACTGACTGTGCACCTCTGTGTAAACACGGGGGTTTGGCCAGTGTACCCCTTGGAGAGCAAAGATTGCTCAATAGATGTTAGTGTTTTCTTCCAGTTCTGCTACCTTTGCAACTGCTAGGACAACATGGAAATCTGGCATATTTTTGGTCCTTTCCTTTTACTTTTATCAACCTGGGATAGACATGAGTATTTGCTGCTACCTTGGTATAGGCATTATTTTGCTTCCCTTCTCAGCTAGAAGTCGTCAATGAGAGATATTAAGAAAATTAATGACAAAGTTTAGATTGGGAACTCTTTCTTACTTCAAAAAGTTCAGCACTGGCACAAAACTTGACCTTGAATATGAAGATGCCATCCAAATCCGCTTCTCATTTTCATGTAGAAACCTAAGGTGTAGTTAGTAGCCTAAAGAAATGTTGCTTAGACAGTTATAGATTCAATTTTACTAATAAGAAGCAATTAGGGTTTGGAAAAGAACTGGATGAAATCTGTGAACTAAAAGCCGGGGGGGTTAGGGAACTAAGCTTCACAGTTTCTGGCCATTTTTATTTGTTACTATATGCAAGAAATGTGCCACTTCTTGTAACTGTGTGGCATTCTGTCTTCCAATGGTATCTATTACTCGTCCACTGACAGCTGCTTTCTGGCTGTAGCCTAAGGCTCAGCACATACTGCTATCACTTTGCCTCAACAACGCTGTCCTGCTTTGACTTCTTCTGCCAAATTGTGTGTCATATATGCTAAAATATCTCTGCAGTTAAGGAAGACAAAAAAAAAAAAAAAAAAAAAAAAAAAAAAGAATGTTCAGTATGTTAATGTATAAATAAAAATAAAGTTAACATATATAGATTGACATGTGTTTATATATAACCTCCGCATAATATTACATATGTATATATATAAATTCCACATAATATTTTAACCAAGTCACTCCAGTAAGCAGCTGGCTCAGGATAACTCTAGTGTAATATATATATATATTTAGTGTAATATTATATAGTGTGTATATATAATATATATAGTGTAATATTACAGTGTAATTGCCCTCTGAGCTAATATGGACACTCCTGTTCACCTCATCTCCATCATTTAACTAGGATATTTATTACCACCAGGCTGGCAAGTTTGAGCACTTTTGACCACATGTTTATTTTACAGGAATATGATGGTGTGGGATGCCTTCAAACTTTTGGGGTTAGGTATCTGACATAACATGTGGGATCAGGAGTGTATCCTCTGCATGACTCGGAAGGCATCCATACCTACACTAGGATTCCTTTTTTTTCCTTCTGATGACATGAAAATTAACAATTCCCCAGTCCTGGGATTTGAGAAGAGGAGGACAGGACATATCTTGTGCACAAGAGGAAAAAATGGATCCAGGCAGGATCCAGATGTTTTTTGGAAAAGCAGGCTGTGCACTCAGTCAAGTCTGTGACTGCCCTACCTGCAGACAGGATGCACTGGGAAATGGGGTAAATCCTGTACACTGTGGAGACAGCACCAAGAATCTGCTAAAAGATGATGGTGCTGAGCAATCCCCTTCCCCAGCAATTATCATGCAGTACGAGCAACAATATAATGCCCACACACAACCAAAATAGGGGAGAGGCAGACAGATTCTTTGGTGATACCACCTATATGACATTTCAGAAAATATGAAGTGGTCAAATCAGAAGGGCTAATGTCTCCAGTTCTTGCAATATTAACTGTATTAACTGCCTGAAATCAAGTGCTCAAGGCTTTCACTAATATGAAAGATTTATATTCCCATGTCACACTGGCTGCCTAGCACTGTGCTGGGGTTTGGCTCAGCAGTAAATCAGATAAGAAAATCCTCATCACTTTTCTTCATTGTTCATGGTTTTACTGAAGACCCATCTAAGTTGGCAAAATTCCTACAGAGAGCAAGGACTCTTATCTTTTTATATATATATTGAATTTGCTATGTTCTGGATGTAGGGCTTTGTTCATGAATGTATTTCTTCACATTCCTTAAGAAGATAAAAAATTTCCAGAGTTAGAGTCAGTGAAGAAAAAAATATCTTCAAAAATGTCATTTTTGATGGTCTGCTATTCAACAAATATATATAAAATCATTAAAAATTAAGTGTATGAATTGAATATTTATAGCCATATCCTCCAGGTGGAACTGCCCTGATTATTGAGTTGCAAGACTGAAGCTCTAAGGAAGAGTGTTGCTTCCCCCAGCTTACTCAGTAATCAGAGGTATCCAAGCAATAATTTCAGTCGGGCAATTTCTCAGGCAGTGATTTGTGTTTGTTTAGATGCAATTCATGGTGTTGTCTCCATTCCTTTAGGAAATTCCTGTAATTTCAATGCTCACATAGCATGTTCATGTCTGTGAACATTATATTAAGTTTACCCTAATATTGATAGAAGGAAAGACATGATTTGACCAACTGCTGCAGTCCTCATCATTATTTAATGAGTCCTCATTATTATTTAATGAGTTCATTATTATTTCTTTTATAGGCAGATTTGGACATACTAGTTATATAGAAGGACCTTATTGTGTTAGATACTTTACTAGTATGGAATGAAAAGAAAGGGAAAGGTCCCTGCTCCCAAAGTATGAGGCCAGAAAAAGAGTAAACCTAAAGAGACCTTAGGAAAATGAGCAACAATGAAACACTGCTGTTTACTACTGTATTTAATACTGCTAATGTATGTGGCCTGCCATGCAGGAATTGTAAGCTTTAAGGAGGGATTTGGAGGAGACTGCACAGATGGTAAGGTTCTTGTTTAGAGAAAAGTCAAAGAAAAACATTTGAGGTTAAGCACAGTGCAAAGTACAAAGTGGCTGAAAATTTCACAAGATGATGATGCAAGTTAAACACTGTAAACTAACTGGTGGTCAGAATCTACCCTATGTCAGCAAATGGGAAATCACATATGGAAGAGATCCTCAGCTATGACTGTTTTAAACACTAAAGACAAAGACTTTGTACTTGATGTGGGAAACACCAGAGAGATAGACAAGAGATGAAGAAAGACAAGTGCAGGCTGTCCACCAAGGAAGCTATTTTAGCTCTTATTTTGAATGAAGTCTTGGCGTATGAGATGACATTATCCCACACATATAAAAAGATGTTTAAATAAATGAGAAACAAGATGGTGAGAACAGAATTGAGAGTATAGTTGCAGGAGTGTGTGTCAAAGTGAAGATATAAAAGATGTTCTGAAGAAAGTCGACCAGACTTGATCCACCTGGATGTTGAAGACAAGGGGAGATCTCTGAAATATAGACACCACCTAAGTTCTCTGGCCTTAATGTGAATGGTGACTGGCTTTGTAGAGCAGAATGCAGGAAGAAGGTTCATGACAAGAGTAACAGCAGCCATCCTCACTTTCAGGAGCACAGAGAGGGGCCAGAGCTCATCCTCAAGAAAATGTCTGAGATCCAGGCTGTGGGGAGAAGTAGGGTAGGGATATCCAGGAAAAAAATTGCAGGACAATTTGTCCTTCTTTGTCCTTTTCCAGAGCATCTGCGGAAATAATTTTGACTCCTGAATGTATCCCCAGTACAGTTAAAACAGCAGATAATATTCTTCTATATAAAATAGCAGATCACCGCTTTTCAGACCTCAGTATATTGCCATTTTAACACTTGCTTCATAATTAACTTTTTTCTTACAAGGAGATAGCATGCTAGGAAATTAGAACTCCTATGTTCTTCAGTTTTCCTTTAAATTATGTCTTCTATCCTTTTTTTTCCTTCTTCTTACATTTTGCTAGTTCTTGTTCTAACTATTTATGCAGAATCCTCTTTCGATTGTCTTGTCCAGATGATTCGCTAACAACTGGACTAATGGCCCTCTTGCTCCTTAGCAGCTGAGCAGGTTAGAGAATGAAGGGGTCAGGCCATCAGCTGCTGCAGATTGGTGCCGCACCATTGGTTTAATTGAAATGGTGCCAGTTTACACCAGCCGAGTATGCGAGCCTGAGGCTCAGTTCAGCCACAGCACAAGGAAAGCAGATCTCCAATCTGTTCATCCACCTAAAGTTTGCTACCTAAAATATGCCAAGGCTAAAGTTTTTTACCTGCATTTTTTTTTCCAAATGAGCAACTTGCAGTTAAGGAAAAAAGAAAGGCATCAGTTTCCAAAGATTTGTTTTATCCCAAGAAGAGAAAGCTTTGCATTTTTGACTTATTTTTTTTATTTTTGATGCTTTATATTTTTGATTAAAAAAGGAAAAAAGTGAAAATAAAGTCACCTAGCACTATTAATTTGATATAACAGTATTTCTTCTGTACTTCAGTGTGCTAGTAGTAGCAATACTGTTGGTTCATATCACTTATAGACTGATAGATTCAGACTGCAGTTGTGTACTGACTTTGGTAATTTGGCTCTGGGTTGCAAATCTGAGGGTTTAAGACTGCAGACATCAGACTCCCTCTCCCCTCAACTGCTAAAAGGAGCAATCAGAATTTTTTGGTACTGAATCCTTTGTTTTCTTTCCTCTTCAGTTCCTATGGAAGTGCTAACTTGTTCCAAAACATCCACTGAAAGAATGTGCCCCCAAAACAGTAGTATCTCCTAGATTAACTAGACCACTGACTTTTCTTTTCCTTGTGGCATAGACTATGGTTATTCCCAAGGACTCAATGAGTTAACAGAATTCTGCAAGCTTATTCTATAACTATATAGAACTTTTTATTATTTTTGTTGCTGTTTGACCAGAAAAAATTCCATCCCAGTGTTCAATGGAGGCCCAACTTTACAAAAGTTTTCACAATTTGCTTGCAGTTTGCAAGATGTTACTGACTTGGATTTTGACATTTGCATTGAGAAAGGAGAATATCACAAATTAGGGAGAAGGAAGAAGGAGAAAAACAACAGGAGTAAAAAAAAAAGGTCTGTTTCTTTCTTCTTTCTTTCTTTCTTTTTTTTTTTTTTTTTTTTTTTTTTTTTTTTTTTTTTTTGGCAAGAAACCTGCTATAGAAACAAATGTAGATGAGGGGGGCACTGAGCCATATAGGAGTGAGTAATTATCTACTGTTACAGGCCTTATTATCTCTCCAAATGTTTGCTAAAAATTCTATTGGGCAACCATCTGGACCCTGAGCTTTAACAGTGGATACAGAGTGGATTGTTGCTTTAACTTTTATACAGGAAATTTTCTGTCTTTAATTCTTTCCTGTCATCTTGTGTTAAATAATTTAGTAGAATTTAGTAGAATGTCTCCTAGATAGGTCTGAGTCCTCAGAGTGAATATATGCTAGGTGGTATTCTGATATAAAATATTCCTTGAAAGTTCTTTTTTTGTTGTTTTGTTTTGTGTGGTTTTATTTTGTTTTACTACTAAAGGATCTGAGGACACTTTGCCATCTGTAAGGGTTTGCTAATGCACCTATTTTCTCCTCTCTCCTTCTCTTTCTCTCTCTCTCTTTTTAAATTACTAGGCTTAATAATTTCCCTAATTGGTAGCCTCCCCACACATCTCAAATTATGTACAATAAGTATTGCCTCACGATCGTCTCCTGGTATGAAACCTAGCACTTCTCCTCTACAAAATTCTGCCGTTGCTCTATTACTGTACCTTTGAACAGCAAATATCATTTCCTTCATTCAAGTTGTGATAAATAATTCAATAAGATGTCATCAATAACTATAGACCAGTTGCTTAGCTTGAAACGTGTCTGTAGTTTGCCGTGAAGGTCATTGCCATCAATTATGCACCTATCTTCCATGGGATGTTTCAATTTAGTGTTATGATAACGACAACAAATGATCTTTGTTCTTATGGAGGTTCTCTCGTTGGCATAGGTTTGCAGCTGCTGCTCTTTTTCCTGATTCCTAGATAGGCAGAGGAAGATACTGAGTTTTAACTATTTTGCCCAAAGCCTTGATAGTGCATGGCCAGAAACAGAGTCAAGAAACTCAAACAAACTGTGTGCAGACCTTTCTGTGCTCTGCTTGGTCATGGAGCTGTTACAAAGTGCTGGAGAATGGTATTGTTCCAGTCAAACATGATTTTTCTATTGTTCTTCCACTATTGTTTACTTTCTGAATTTTCAATCTTTTTTTTTTTTTTTGACTTTTGGCCAAGTAGAGTCTCCTGTTGATAATATTTCTTGGAATGGGTTGTTATTATAATATTTTCCGCTTTGAGGCATTAGTATTTCATAAACTTGGATTATTTGAGCTTATCTGAGATCTTCGGGTTACAATATATAAATAAAAATAACATTTCAGAAAAAGGTTAACATTTCAAAATCGGCTTTTATTTTTTTTTCTGATCTTGTTTAGGATCAGTTCTTTGAAGCTATGGAGCATCTCTCACTAACTTCATTTGAAGTAGATGAAAGTTTGGAAGTTATGAAGCCAGAACTAAATTTTCATTTTGAGACCTCCAAAAAAGAAAGGGTCAAAGAGGGGAGATGAAGATATTTGCAGTGGAATCTCCCAGGGGATGCAGTGAGAGCATCATTGTGAAATCTTTGTGAAAAAAAAGGAGAAAAAGTATGGGGGAAAAGGAAAAACACTCTGATAAACAGTCCTGCATGGGGAAAGAAACCACAGGCATGACTTGGTGCTTATTTTCTGTGTTTCTAAGGCCTAATTAAGACCCTTCTATCTGTCGCTCTATGGAAAATGAGTGGTTCTTGTCTCCCACACCTCCTGGCCCAAGTCGGTCTTGGAAACCACTAGACCAGCATTTTGCAAACAGACAGATTACCTGCAGCAGTAACAGTGCCAGTGGGAACAACTGCGAAAGAGCTTCATATGGTTCTACTAGCCCTCACTGCTGGTCTTACTGTGCACAAGGACCAGTTTTATAAATTTAAAGGGAGAAAGTTTCAGAGTAGGAGCTGAAGGGACTCAGTCTACAATACAGAGGAGAGCAGAAATTGCCATAGCAAATCACAGTTTTGATCCATCTAACTCTGTCTTGCAGTAGCTAGAGCAGCTAGTACCAGGAGATTCAGTGTAGGAAACCCAAATATTACTTTTATTCCTTAAAGCTCTTTGGATCACAACCATTGCAAGCTACCTATTCATAACTCCCACACATTTCTACTTCACTGTTAATACCCCACCTTTATATATACATATATATAAACTTTTTTTCATTACAGTTCTGCTAGCCTCATCATATCAACTGTAAGTGAGTTCCATAGACTTATGCAAAAACACTGAGGCTCAGAAAGGTGAAAGTAACACACCAGCATGTGCAGGGGAAGGCTTCCTCGGGTGTCTTGGTGAGCATATATCTACATATATGCGTATATAACAGCCCACATGTCAAGAATGACAAAGCAGAAAGAGACTGAACAGCCTCAGGACAGGTAACTTGTCATGTGGTCACACATGCCATGTTTGCCAAGAAGACTGAATGCTAAGCACTTCTGGCAGCAAATAGTTTGCCTTAAAATAAGCATTATCATTTAAACTTAACCTCTCCTCAATCTCGTCATTATGTGCTTGGGATTTCTGATTGCATGCCTACCTTTCTCAGCGCTCTCTTGTTACTGGGAAATAAAATGAATATGCTTATTACAGGGAAAGCTTTGGAGCTCTGGCTTATTGCAAAACCCAGAATCCATCCATTGATTTGTCTCTTTTTTTTTTTTTTTTTTTCTTTTTCTCTCGCTCTCTTGTCTCCTTGCATTCGACGTCCTCTCAGAAATGCAGATATGGCCTGCCCAAGGCATCAGCATAAAGGACACACGGGCTGAATGAGGGAAACTCAGCACATTTTTTAAATGAAAAAGAACATCTGCAGTTTTGCTAGCTGGGATAAAAATGACAAGAGCTGTGTATTCTCATGCTTCAGGGCATAAACTGATCAGTACCTTGGGTCAGGTACACCCCAATCTGTCACAATTAGGAACATTCACAGAGTTTTAAACTTTCTGTGGGAGCAGGTGGCCTGGGCTGCTGCTGCTGACGGACGCAGGAGGTTGGATGGTCCCTTGGCTGGTTGAGGCATCCAAGGGCCCCTGTTCTGCTAGGACAGGGTTTCTGCAGCTCGTTTGGTGCAGTCGCCCGAAATAACACCCAGTGAGAATATCTGCTTCATTCTTCCTTCTATTTTTAAGGTAGGAATCTCCTCTCCTTTTATTTTCATTTTTCTGATCTAGCAGAATATTTTAACTCTGGTGGTTGCTCTCAAATAGTTTCTCTTGACTTTTTGGAGCAGATTATCCAGCATCTTTCTGTTTGACTTAGTCAAGCCTGGTCTATTTTGCTCTTTTTTAGCCCTAAAAACAATTCCAGAAGGATTACACTCCAGTGTCCATTTAACTTTAGGCACATTGAAAGTCAGAGAGAGGAGAGAAGAGGTGACTGCGGGGTTTGCTTTGCTGGTCCTTCCTGGATACCAGGGAAGGGCCCTACAGGTTACCCTGCTTCCAAGTGGTGCCGACTGGCGAGCCAAGACGTCATTGAAATCGTGTTGAAATCACATTAGTGATGCTAATAAAGTGGCATGACTTTGCTGGCAGTGCTTGAGGCAGCTGCCAGGCTGCGGCTGAAGACTCTATCTGGGGAAATAACTCAGCAAGTGCCTTTCAGATGGCCAGTAGCCTGCTTGGGCTCCTGCTCCTTACCCACGGCTGTGTCTATCAGCAAGTGCAAAATGATCTGTGCTGAGCTCAGGCATGCGGGTGTTACTTTGCAAAGCTCTTCAGGATTTGCAAAGCTCTTTTCTTGATGATCCCACCATCTGCTGGCAGGAGAGGCTCTAAAAACCAAAGGGCACAGAGTCATGTCCATCTCTCTACAGATGTGTGCTCCATCACCAGCCTTTTGCTGGATTCTGTGTGCTTTCTCAGATGGCAGATTTGCCTGATTATGTTTTACAGGTTTCTGTTTGCTTAAATCCAGTGTTAAAAATCGAATGATGAAGTCAGATTTAGGAACCATGATCTTCTGTTTCCTTTAAAGGTTTTGTTCACATGACTCTGGCCGAGAATATTCTGTTCTTTAAGAAACAAACTCAAGCGTAGCACTAAGCACTAAGACATTTGCATAGATTTATTAAACATCATTTTTCTTTCATTTAGACCAAGAATCTTTTTTTTTCTTTGGTGTTAAGGCTGGTTTATAGAGAACTCACCTAACACATATTGCTTTCTTGGTGCCTAGGATGAATGTTTTTTTTTCTCCAACAGTCTGAAGGAACTTGGATGAAGCAACTTGGGATGTTCCTACTGAGTTCCATATCTATTGGGCCAAGAAAGCATTTTTCCTTCCAGTCTCCTCAACTTCAATGGTTTTGAGGCTTGATCAGGCAAAAGAGAATATGATTTCTGGTGCGTTACCTTCTTTGCTTCCAGTAGTTATCTTTTCAGGAAAAAAGAGCAACTCTGGTTCATTTTTCAAGGCTTGAAAATAGTGTTGGGCATTAAACAGTCTCGCAGATCTTAGGGGAACAATTTAAGAGACTCATCTCTAATTTCCAGACAACCATGGTGCTAAGGTGTGTGATAGGCACATTTTCCACATCGGGACATATCGGACTACATATAAAAGCATAACTGCTTTTACCAAAAAGTTTATCAGGCATTTCTGGAGCAAACTGGGTGTAGATATCTTTCTCCAAAATTATAAAATAATGCAAGATTTTCCTGCTCTTTCCATTTCCCAGCAATTATGACCTGCTTGGAACCCTTTAGCCCTGTAACACTATATGGCCAGTGCTAGTAGCAGGTCACAGGCTTTGCACTGAGTTTGCAAGGCCTTGAGAACACGGCTTGCTCTCTCTGCCTTTTTTCTTACCTGCCTACGGCTCTGTTTTACTTGGTTTAGCTGTAACTGCAATTTTACTAATGACTAGATGGCTATGGCTAATTTGTTTTACTTTTGTTTATCTCTATATGGTACCACCACGGTTTTACAGCCCTAATATAACGGAATAGTATAGAGAAATACAGGCCAGGGACCCCGTGGAGCAGGGGAAGGTTGGACTTGACAGCAGAAAAAGCGCTAGAAACTCAGAAATGTGTGTATAGCAATCTTAAGTGTATTATTAACTATATTATTATTATTGTTGAAACTTTTTCTGTGTAAGTCTTTTTTCCTCTTTATGTACTAATTAGATCAGTACCGATAATGAATAGACAGTTAAGATTTCAATTACACTAACAATAAACTCTACGCTTTTTATATAAGGTGCATTTCCTCTTTGCCCATAAGCATGATTTTGAATAAAATCTTCCTTCACACCCAACATTTACTACAGTTTATCACTGCCTGAGAGACCAGTTTCACAACCAGTTTAAACTGATGGAGGAGACAATAAAAAGGATGGTCCCACTCCCCTTTGCCTAGTACTCCTGGCTGGATATTTCCTCAGCATCAGTTGTACCATTTTTCACTTTCATGTACACCCATGACGCCTGATACAGCTGAAAATGCCTCTTTGTTATGAGACCAGCTTTCAGCTGTGTTATGCTCAAAATCCTGTTTACTGGCAAAGAGGAAAAAAACCTTACATGTATATATATTTATACACCGGTATGTATTTAAAGTCAATAACTTACTATTATGACTGAAATCTTAACAATCTAATCTAGAGGTTATTATTACTCTATTATTACCCCAGATCTGACTTTGCAGTGGGTGAGATATTTAGAGCCATGGGGTCTGCAGTGCTAGTCCCACCTCTTATCACTCTGTTTGCATCTCTTCTTCACCCCATCCCATGTCTCTTCTTCTCCCCTGTTGTCCTCTTTCCTCCTCCCCTGCATTCCTCTACATATCACTATCACATTGGAATTGTAAATATCCCATTCTGCAAAAAAAAACCCTGTGTGTTGCTACAACGTGCATGGAGAGCCAGTTGCACCATACAGCAATGAGCAAAGCAAAACAAATTACCCGTAGCCATCTGGTCATTATAAAGTTGCAGCTAGAGCAAAACCAAGGAAAACAAAGCTGCAGGCAGGTCAGGAGAAACATCAGACAGAGCAAACCTGATAAGCCTCGTTCCCGAGACCTTGCAGACTCATTTCAACTCTTACAGCCTGCCGTTAGCAACGACAATAATGTTTTACAGGATCACAGAGTTACAGCTCCCTTCGTTTCTCATGCACAGAATCCCAAGCATTAGCCCCTAAATACCAGAATTGAAATCTTGGAGAGGCAACTGTACTTCAAGTAGCTTTAAAGCGAATGCAAAATTTTGGCTGCCAAGTCACCTGGAAATATAACAAATTTGGATGCCAGAGGAGGGGAAAGACCAGGAGTCAGGATCCTGTGGGCTTTGTCCATTGCTGCACTGCTGGACTTCCTGTGCACTGTCTGTTTTCCCTTTTCCCAAATATTTCAGTTATCCACTCAGGGAGAAGAGAGATGCAATCTCCCGTTATCCAGCTGAGACACGTAGGATTTGGGGAGACAACATGTTGTAAAGAGCGGCAAAAAGGGAGCAGCCAAAGTGAATAATTCACCAGTTATCCATAGCCTCCAATTCATCTAATGTAAACTTGTTGGTAAATGTTTATGCCTCACTATTGCATTCAGAGTAATCAGGAGTGATTTGGGAACAAAAGCTCAATCCTTTGAATGACTTATTCCCTAGGAAAAATAAAGACTCTCTGGAGTCTCCCTTGGTGGGATATTTCCCAAAGAAATCGTGGGTGGAGAGCAAGTCTCAGGCAACAGAGAGCCACCCTCAGTGGCAGGAGAAACCAGCTCAGCAGAGAGAAAGTAAAAAATAAATAAATAATAGCCAAAAAAAAAAAAAAAAAAAACCACAAAAGGCAAGAAGGTGAAGAGACTCAGAGAAGACAGAGCTTGAAAAAAAATACGTAATTTTTCTTTGCTTGACAACTACTAGCAAGGCTTCACCTCCACAGCCAGAGTGCAAAAGGGAAAACTACTCCTGTTCTTTATTATTGCATATGCTAAAGATCAGCCAAACACTTTATTTTATTCTCCCTTTTAAATTATTTTCAAGTTCCTGTTGGCTCTTTCCTGGGGGTTGTGGGTGTTTCTGCTCATTTTAGCATTTCGGATCTGATCTTCCCTGCTTCCCAGTAGGACCCTACAGATATCAAGGGAGTGGACGCAAACAGACTTTGAAAGCCAAAGGGCTGATGGAGGGAGGCAAGGCCCACGAGAAAAAGGATTTTAGCTCAATATTATGGAAAGATGCCCTAATTTTCATAGCTGATTGGTTCTCCTGGTATAATTTATTTACCAGCTTGCAGACAAGTAAGCGCATGGAAACATGCAGAGAAACATTTCTTTTCTCCATAGTTTAATCTTATTGTAATAAATACCTTTCAAATTCTACTGACCAAGAGCAGTTTGGGTAAGTATCTTCCTGATTGCAGCTGCTGGCAGAAGAATTATTCTTCTCTCAGTGCAACTGAAGCAGTTTTATCATTGATTTAAATGCATTGATTTTTTTTCCTCTTTGTATAACAGGTGCTTAATTTCGGTTGGATTTTTCAGGTTTTGAGTATGGACAAGGAAACAATAATAAAGTTTCCCCATTCCTGACAGTTTCTTTAGGGAGTATTTTCTCCCCATCTACAAGCAGAAAGGTGGTTATTTTCTTTTGCTCAAGCTTTCCTGAATAAAAAGCCAGTCTGGACTACACAAAAAGAAAAAAGAAAAAAAAAGAAAAAAGAAAAAAAAAAAAAAAAAGGAGAAAAAAAATAAAAGAACTAACATTTCTTCCCAATCAGGCTATTGAAATGCACCTTGCACCCTCACCAAAGGGGAACACTGAAGAGTGATGAATAGGTCTTGATTTTGCAGGGCAAAGGAGTAATTGAGCCCCAGCCTTTCTCAAGTTGCTTGTTCTGCGGTGGGGATGTTGCTGGCCCATTTCCTGCAGAGGGGATGCGGAGCAGCCAGAAATGTCTTTAGCAAGTGGATTCCTTGAAATATCACACTTTTAAAGTCCACACCAGAAAATAAACATCTACTTGAGTCAAAATAAACATTTCCCATTATTCAACAGGAAATGTGCTCACTTTTATCTTTACTGGGAGTGAGTCTGGGGGCTTGTTGGGATTTGCTATTTTGATGTTTGCCTTATTGCTTTTTTCTTTCTTTACAAAGTAATAATAGAGCCAGATACTTTCAAGAAATACCTTTTCAGAATGGAGCAAGGATTTTGAACATAAAATATATTTTGATTACTGTACTTTGAGTTGAGAGGAGGACTTATGTCTCCCTTCCAAAAGAACTTGAAACTGCTAGCTGATTTTCACCATATTCACAAATTAATCTGCTTGCCTGCAAGTGTCTTCCTGATTTTTTAAACCTGGTTCTGTTTGCAAATCCCTCAGTTCAAGGTGTTGACCTTCACAAAGTTCAAAGAAAATAAGGATATCCATGGTGTTCAAAGGAAATTTTCTCTAAGAAGCGGTTTTCTATGCCCTTTTAATTAACTTCAGTGATTTCATTTTTTTGAAGAAAATATCTATGATTTTTTCTTCTAGCTTTTTGTTTTGTTAAATGAGCAACACTGAAGAACTGAAGAAATGTCATCATCAAGCAGAATTGCCAGAGCATGTTATTACCAGAAGGATAATTTTTGAAAGGGGATTCTGATGTTTCCCTAAGCCACTTCATGACACAAAACCTCCGCAAGTTGTTAGAAGTGTTTGAAATAAATAAATAAACAAATAAAGAAGGGGAGGTTTATTGTGATAGTGTGCCAGCATTCTCAAATCCTATGAAATGGAAAAACAGGCTATGGAGTTCCCCAGTATAAAGAATAGTATTTTCTATTGAGAGGGTTGATATCAGTCCAAACTGAGGAAGGAGCTTTTGTTTTCCTCCTGCCTTTTGTATGAATTTCCTGGGATTTTTCTACCATCCTGGCTCAGCTGTGGGTCATCAACAGACTCTGGCACAGCTAGCCCAAGACCTAGGTTGGAAGCAAGGGTTAAAGTGGGTCCATTTGCCAGCAGGATCTCTGGGACGTGCATACGGGGTTGCTGCGTATCCCGTTGCAGAAGCTCCTGAGAGAATCGGATGATAAATCACAGGCGGGACAGGAAGAAGTGCCCTGGCACAGCACACTTGGAAGAGGTTCCTCTATCATTAACCATCCACATCTCCGAGCGGTCGCAAATTAAAATTGTGATGGTTTTTGGGGGGCATAACTCTCCATCAGGAAGGCTCCTTCTTGCTGACCCCAGCCGTATGCAGCTACCTCTGAATTAAACGCTTTGCAAACAGTAGCAGCCTGATTTACCTGTCAGAACACATTAAAACCCTTGGCAGAACCAAAATTAGAAGTTAAAAAGGTCCATTTTACTCTACTTTCTGCAGTAGTGCTGTACCTTTAATTTTCATAACTTGTGCAGCTTTAAATTCAACATTTATTTTTAACACATATATTTTAATGAAACATGAAATATAAAGCGAAACTCCAGTCTGCCTCCTATGAGCATGGAGAGAAATCCTAATTACCTGTTTCAAAAGTGTGAAGCTCTTTCTAATTTTCCAGCAGCCAGGTTCCTTAGACAGCACTCGGTATTATAACTATTTATGCCAATTGTGCTATTTCATGCATAAAATTACCGCATTATTGTTGGAATAGATGCTGGAGAGATATCTAAGCAGGGTGTAATCACTTCACTTTCTATCAAATTGTGCTTCTGAAAGGTATCATAAATTTTATTAGAAGGCAAGAGGCTAATGGAAGCCAATCAGTGTTAATGCTGATAAAATTGCTTGTATTTTACATTATAAAACGGGGAGATATTTTTATCGGAAGGCTCCCTTTTGTTTTATTAAGAACATATCATGGAAAGTAGGGTACATCAGAGCAGCAGACAGTAGTCAGGAAACCTCTCTCGTTGCTGCCACTGATGGGGCTTACAGAAAAGTTAGTGTCACAAGATGCTTTCTGATCTTTGATTGATGATGAGAAGTGAACGTTAAATGGAACCTACAGGTGTGCTGGCTCACACAGGTCATTGCAGCAATGGAGCACATTTTATTTTATTTTATTTTATTTTATTTTATTTTATTTTATTTTATTTTATTTTATTTTATTTTATTTTATTT
>JAWLRI010000985.1:2065451-2082028 GCA_034781795.1 Crypturellus tataupa | reverse complement strand
TTTATTTTTTATTCTTGCTAAAAATATTAATGCCTCAAATGTTATTGGATCTTTTTAATTTTCAAGATAATTGTTTTCCTATTAGGCTGCCTACTGAATCTGTGGAGAGGGACAGGTTTTATGACTCTCCAGCTTATTTTTAACACTCCGCAGTGAAAGAATGAGAGTGGATTTTCATATGGGAAGAATGAGGATACAGAGATGGGAATAGGAAAAAAAAGGAGCTTTACCCATCAAGAAGTAATTGAATGCGATTTGAAGAGATTGGCCGAATTTGATGGTAAATTAAAAGTTCTTTGTTTTCACTGTTAATAAAAATTTGTGTTTAAGAGAAACAGGTTCATGCGGTCATTTGGAAAGCATGTGGTAAAAATGAATTTCTTCATTTTGGTCTTCATCAAGCCAGCACAGTTATGTCTGTCTTGATGATGGGGAAACTGAGGCACAAATACATGTGGCAATGAGTCCTAAAGGAACTTGTGATAGAGATGAGCGCCGACAGGAAGGCAGGGATTTACAGCTAGAAGCACAAGGGAACCCTTGTCCTTCCCTGGCGCCATGGGCACCTTTGCACGCTCTGAAAATCCCACTCCAAACACATGTTCTGCCCTCCACAAGCGTTCAGCGTCCCTGATGACACACGGTCATTGCTGGCCATACAGTAAATATTTACCCCGCTGCTTTACAGACTGCTATTAATTGCCTGATTAATATTATTAGCTTTATTTGCATGGTGAAGCCCACTTGGAAACGGGGCACCCTGAGCAAACATGCAGCGAAGCAAGGCCCCGATGCTGCTAGATTAGTTAAGCAGAGCTGGAAGATGGGAAAAGCTCCCCTGGATATGGAGGGAACAGGCAGTTTTTGCTGTGCACAGGAAGGCAGGAGAAGGTAGGAGAGTTCAGATCTGTTTGCAATTTTTGCTGCAGATTTTCTGTGCCATGCACCACCTAATTGCCCCAAGCTTCCTCAAGACCACTGCCAATTTATTACAGCTTTCTCACAGGTCCTCAGTTGCTAGTCCCCATCATCAGTTTTGCAAAAAAAAAAAAAGAAAGAAAAAAAAAGAAAAAAGAAAAAAAAAGAAAAAAAACAGGCAAGATTTGGCCCCATTGCAGAATTTGCACCGCTGCTTCTGTTACTGTTGTTCTTATTCCTGTCAAAGTCCATATAATGTAACACATGGAGTTGGAGTCACCAAAAGGATGGATTTATTCTCGGTCAACTACATGTTTTAATTCAGATACCACATTAGCGTGCAAGTGATAGATTAGATAAGGGCAAAAACTGTTTATTCCTTTTAATTCCAATTACATTTTGAAATTCTGTATCTGGTGAGCTGTCCTTAATTCACTTTATTATTAATACTTTTTAAATTTTATTATCAAATTGCCTCTCCAACTTTTTGTTTTCCAGTTTAATCATGTCTAAGCACTTGCTTTTAAACACAGCTTTCCTTCTTATCCACCAGCGGCTGCATGACTGATTTTACTGAATGGAATTTATAACAATGACAGAACAAAAGGGAATTTACTCTGAATCGAAACCAAAGTCATGTTAACAATATATTCCATTTTATAGCCTCAATTTCAGTGAAGCACCCAAGTCCCTCTGAAGCCAACAGTCTGTTCTCATATCCCGACCTTGCGCATGCTGTTTTATATCTGGAATTAGTCTAACATTGCTTAGCTTACCCGACTTTGCCCTTTGAAATCGGTGCCTTTAAAATACTTGTCCTGGGCAGACCTCGAACAGCAATAGAGCGATATTTCAAATTTTCAGACACAAGATTGGTAAAGCGGAGCTCAGGCTGTGCGGAGCTGAACTTCTGCCACGCTGCACGTGCATGATGAGACTCCGCACGTGCCTGAGCCTGATGTCCCCAAGCCACCAAGCCTCTCTGTTTATCACGACCTGTCCAACCTATTTTGATGTCGAATATCTATTTTAAAGGCAGGACAGCTGGAAGAGAGCAGCAGGAGAGTCATTTCGTGTTTCCTGCTGGAAGGCCAGCAGAAGATTGCTCCTGGTCAGGCATCACCAGGCTCCTGTCCTTAACCTCTGAGTGCCAGGGCTCGTCCTCCCTTGCATTCCCTATCAGTCAGCGAGGTCGCTCTGCCCTGCAGTTTGCGCCGTTTGCAAGCATGTCCATGTGTACATTAATAACCTCATCCTTTTTCTTTTCATCCTACTTTCTCCATGGCAATCTAATACAAACTCAAGTGAAAAAAAACCCGTGCGCACCTTCAGCGTTCCCCCCTGCACCTCGACCCCTCTGGAGTCTGCTACAGGCGAAGGGAGGGTTTGCTGTGAAGGTCACTCCCTGCTGATGGTTGTCATACATCTTCCGAATAGCCAGGACTCTCGATCTGCTGCTGTGAGCTGGGAAACTCCAGGCACACAAGTAGCTGCAGTGATTCATATTTAGAGCAGTATAGATTCCCACATATAGAGATCTAATAGCCAGGAGTAAAATTTAGGCTTCAGAAATAGTTGAGAAACACCAAAATTCCCTTGAAGGTTAACTCCACTGTATGACAAGGGTGTCCTGCTTCAGCGGGAGAAATAAAAATGAATCTGCCCAGGTTTGGTATTGTCTTAAGGCACCAGCAATGTGCAACGTTCATTCAATCTCTATATGAATGGGAGGACTTCTGATAATGACTCACAAATATAAATACCAAATAATTATACTGATGCAGGCCTACACTCTAAAAATTTCCCAAGCTGATGATGGAAAATATGAATTATTAGTGACAGATATTCCGCATTTCTATCCACATTCTGTTAACATTCCTGTTCCACAGTGTCCCTGAGATGGATATCAGCAGAAATACTCAAGTGATTTACAACCTTGTAATTCATTTGTTGCCATTTATTTTCCATTGTATACAACGAGATATAACTGCAAGAATGCTAGCATTTTAAGGCACTGGATTAAGAAGATTCAGGCTTGTTACTGCTCTTTTACGGAGGACAAACAAAAGAAGCTTATGCAAGGTAATATTTTGGCTAGGCGCATGAGACAGTTTGTAATAAAACTTCTCACTTTCTAATAGAGGGATAGAGCGGTTCATATTCCGGCCTTGAATACACCATCACTGCCGATGTCATAGCTTTTCAGACCTTGAAAAAGAAAAAGTGCTGGCAAATGTATCCAAAAATATGAAGGAAGGTGATAAATCTCCGAATACGTATCAGATCATGCAAAGAATTCAAGTGTGTTTTTTTTCCCAGCGCTTTCTGCTCAGTGGGGTGTATGCGCTCACCACCACACTAAGTTAGCATTATGGTGACCTGTCAAACACACCGAATGCAGAATATTCCCAAATGGGGGAAGTTAGTCAGATTTAATGAATTTTATCATTCATCGAATAAATATTGCCTCTAATTTCTGCAATAAATAATGAGCTTCTAAGAAAGAGGATAACACCAGTGCTCAAGCTGGATTTGTGACAACGTGATGCAGCCAATAAGCAAAATTAGAGTTCAGCTTTATAATGTCATAACGGTAGGCTGAATAAAATAGATTGATTCTTTTTCTTATTGAAAAAAAAAGAAGTTTGAGCTGTATATCAAAACTGGGGTTACAGGATTTGTACAAGGGATGACAGTTTTTCGTTGGAGACATTAAATCAGGATTCTGGATAAAAAAAATTCAAGTTCAGGCTTTCTTAGGCAAGCTGCTTATTTTCAATCTCCCATTTATTATGTGGGGATAATATTTTCTTTTTCCATTTATCTGGCTTTTTTGGACTGTAAGCTCTCTACAGCATTATTTATCTCTAGCGATATGTAAGTTGAATCCTTGTAGAAAAGACCTGTATATCTGAATAAGTCAACATGAAACCTGGGCAAGAAAGAGCTTTCTGCCCTAAAGATGTTTTCAACATTTTTACCATGAAAATACAAAACTTCTTGTAGATTATTTTTTCTGAAGAAAGACACAAAATATAATATGGAAGAAGTTAAAGAATCTTAAATTCCCACTGACCCTACAGTTAACTGAGATGCGGGAAATGGAAATTCAGGGGGTTGACTTGAAAAGGGCAAAGTAGGTACTTGAACCAGAACTGTCAACCATTAGAGTTGTATGTGCATTTTTATAACTGTTTTCACATGGTTGATTCTGGGTTACCTTGGAGAATATGACTTTTGCTCTATCTGAACAAAATCATATTGTGGACCTGAAAATTCTTTTGTATACTTTATGTGGTTTCTTATGGAAAGAATCCCTTTCAAATTTTTCAACCAGCTGTAAATGTTTGGGCTAAAACTACTGTTAATTTCATAAATGCTCTCTTCTTTATACCTCTTTTGATGTTTTTTAAACACTTAGGACATTTTTAGTATATCCTTCCAGCATCTTTTTTAAATTTTGTTGTGGATGTTCTCCTTCATAATATTCGTTTATGTATATATCAAGCCTAAAATGAAAGACTATTTTCTATCATTTATGTTGGAAAGTAATGTAGCAATAACTGCCTACAAGAGAGAATAGTGTTTTTTCCCTATCCATTTACTTTGTAAAGCTGCCACATCCTAAAGATCCATAGATTTTTAGGATCTACATCCTAAAAATACTGCATCTCAAAAAAGGCTTGTGATCCATTGACAGCAAGTGAATGTAAGCAGGGAGTAACATTTCACTGCTTCAACATTCAATCAGAAATGCTAATAAATATCATATGTACAGTGAGCAGAGCTCCTTTTGCTAGCTACTTATACATATACACAAAAACTTTTCCCAATTATAGACAATTTTTGCAGATCATTTTCCCACATAAGTGATAGAAATTAATTTTGCCTTATAGATTTAACATATGCATAAATAAACATTGTGTGCAATCATAGTAAATAAATAGTATGTATATTCCTTTAGAAAGATGTAAGTGGAACTAATCTCACCATATATACCTAGTAACTAGTCCAAGCATAAATTTCACTTTAGCATTAATATTGATTTCAGATACACCATTCCATTAGCATTTTTTTTCCTGTGCCACCATCATGATATATGGTCCTATTAATTATGTTGGCTTCACTATTTGCTGATCAGAGAACTGATCCATCTGAAAAATATCTTAGAAACCACTCCAAGCAGAAAAGTCTTTCGTTTTTTGTTGTTGTTCATTTTTCAGTGCCAGCGACGGACCAATACAGAAATGAGAGCAAGCCGTAAGTTCTAGTGGGTAGCAGAGGAGGCATCTAGGCTTACTGGGTCAGCTCAAAAAAGAAAACGTGAAATCACAGACTGATCTGGTCTCTTGGGATGTCTCTAGAGTCAATGACCAGAAGGCATTTATCTCATCCTAAGGCAAGTAATACAATCATTCTTTTTTTTTTTTTTTTTGGCAGATTATGTGGTCTCCTACTTTGGAGTAGGGAGACGGATACTGGAAACTAAAACTGCAAAAGTATTCTCACCATTTCCTGTCTCCGTAAGAATCCCAACTGGAGAGGTTAAATTCCCAGTCCCACCAATTAGACTAACTTCTACCATGATTTCAGTGACAAAATTTCCATCAGCAAAACCAAAAGTTTGGTTTCTTCCTTTCCATAATCATAATGTTCTTTTAATTTTAACGCTCTTCCCTTTTTTTCTTCATACTAAAGCAGGAGGGAGAGAATTAAGTGTCAAACTGCAGAAAAAGTTTTCAAAATTATCTGCAGATGCAACATCTAGAGAAGTCCAAAGCACATGGGGGAGTGAGACACGTTATCCACAAGGGACCTCCAAGTATGAGCATTGCTTTCACTTCTACAGGATCAAGGTTAAAGCAACACTGTTTTTTCTCTTAAATCCCACCTGGAAGCTCCTCTTCAACTCAGAATTAAATGATTAAGAGCAGTATTGAATGGGCAAGGCTTAATGAGGGACAAAGTAGGTAGGCAGACAAATGGTAAAAGCTCCATCCAAGGTTGTCCTAAGGAGGCACCAAGGAGTTTTCAAAGCTTCCTGCAGAAGAATGAGCATAATTGTTCTGGAAACTAGACACGGATGTTACAGTAGGATGTTATCAATATTGTTACATAATATTAACAGCATTATTAGTATATTATCAATTAAAAAGCTTCATTTGTAAGTGTTTCACATGATGGAAGTGTTTGAAGTGAATGCAAGCAATGTGCACACATTTAAGAGATTTCCTGGAAAGCAAAACTAAATCCTGAAGGATATAATGATTTTAAGATTAAAGGAAAAAATTTTACCGCTTTAATAAGTGCCCTCAGGATTCGCAAAATGGTAGCAAAGTGAGAAATGTGCCAAATAAAATTTGGCTTTGGCCCTAACTTGTTAGTCTGTCAAGGACTTCTCTTGCCAATTGGTGGAAAATGGATTACTGTCATTTTTCAAGGGACTGCACATCATTTTCCATTGATTGGCATGCCAAATCCTTCACAAAGTAATGAGTCAGGCATGATGCAAATCATCATTGAACTGTCACTTTGATTGCATAGCCCTCTATCAATGTGATTAAACTGGTGTGGCATCCGAAAGGTAATGAACGACTCCACTTGGCTTCAAAGGTTGAAAGGAAAATTGCGATGCGAGGCAGAGAAAGCAGGGGGCAAACAATACATCTGTGAGTGACATCAGTGCGTTGTATGTTGCCATGCTTGTGAACTACTTCTGAAAGGAAATAATGAAATGCTGACCACAGCTCGTGATGAAATGAGATTAACCTGGAAAATTTGCCATCACCATCATACATCCCTGCCTGTCTGTCATAGCTATTTTAATGCCCTTACCCAACTTGTGTCTGAAGGTGAGATGTAGGCTTGATTATTAATTAACCACTAGTAATAAAAAGAATCTATTATACACCAGGGAGTAGGCATGTATTGCATGACTGCCCTTATTTTGTTTAGGATATTGTTATTTTTCTATTCTTTATAATTATTGATTAACTGTAGCAGAAGGAATCTTTTTATATAAATTACAGGAGCATGAGAGAAAGAGAATGATCCTATGATTAAATGAGCTGGCCCTGGGACAGGGAGTGGTGGAGGGAATGTGTCTTCCCTCCTGCTTAAGACCGAGGTAATTGACTTTGTTTGATGGGAAGTCAGGAACTAATTTGAGGTTCTACTGAAAATCTTTGTCATTTACATGCAGGTGAGCAGAGCGTGTGTAGGGCCAACCTCTCTAGGTGCCCTGTCCTGCATTCCACAGTAAAATCCTAATTAAGCACCCAAGCAAGTCCACAGTCTGGAAATGCTGGATGCCTGTGAAAGCCTGGGAACTTGCAGCAGTGAAGACCAAAGCCTCATCACCAAATCCCTTTGTATGTCAGGGCGCTTCTGATACCGGCTGGCGTGGTGTGTTTGCTGCTGGGTTGATGGTCTAATGCATATTCAGTTTGTGCCTTTATATTTGTTTGAGGTATTCGTTTTAGTTTTCTCTCTATGGATTTCTGGGAAGGCAGAAGGAATGCTCTGTTCTTTCCTTTACCAAGGGAATTAATATATTCTCTCCCCCCTCTATACTATCTGTTTTCATTGAAGTTTTCAAACTATCCTCTGCCACCAGATTTGGGAAAAAATGCCTAATGAGTAGGAAACAGAGTCCAATGCATATATGTGTACATATGTGGCCATATAAGCTACACTTTACATGGAATTTGTCTAAAAAGGGAAAGGAAAGTCCCGCTAGGTCTATTTGCTGAGTGAGTACAATTTTTAATTGTTATTTTTACAGTGAAGCAAAATATCCTCTCTTTACTTATCACAGTAGTGCAGCTGAGAAAACAGATTTAGGTGTCAGCCTGTGAGCTGAACAATTCTCAAAACTTCCTGACAGTTCTGAAAAGTGGATTGACACTCAGTTTTCATTTCTCCAGCATCTTTGAGATGCCTTTAAATGGCCTCCCTTCCACAATGTTTCTTCAGTAAAAAGCAAATAAAACGACTTCTTTATTGATTTGCATCTATCTACTGTATTTCTACTGTATTTCTATTCTTTCCAAAGAAATTATGTATTCTGTTTATGGTAGCTGGGAAGATGTTTGCTTTCATTTTGTTTAAAAGAGCTGGAGATTAATCTTTGAGTAGAAATGTGAGAGCCTGGTTCAAATCATAAGTTTGTTTAATCTTCTAAAGAGTTCACAAGTTTTTCTCCTATAGAACTAAGGCTCTGCACCACTGTTAGTTAGAGGAGAATTTATTTTATTTTATTTTATTTTATTTTATTTTATTTTATTTTATTTTATTTTATTTTATTTTATTTTATTTTATTTTTCCTTCACTAGTTCAGCTGAGAAAGTTAACAGGAAATAATAACAAAAAATCTCTAAATTAGAGTATCTATTCCATCAGTGCTACTCCTGTGAAAGATAACTGAAGCTCTTAGCCTTAACTTTTTTATTACTTTGATGGTACTTTAATATCCTGTTTGTACTCACTGTAGGTTTAGGATGCCATCAGATTAGAAAAGGTAGCATTTTGCAACCAGTTTCCCTAGGCATAAATGACTTTAAACCACACAAAATTGTAAAAAGTAAAGCTTTCTGAGACAGGATCATTTATAAATAAGAGATCTGCCAGTCTCAAGTATATTCTAACACTCCCAAGCTTGCAGAAATATTTGATCCTAGATAGATGTAAAAATGTGTTTTGTTTATAAGTGGGAAGTAAATTCTTCTTAGTTCATTTTTAAAAAAATAATGATAATAATAATGCTGGTAATTCAAAATAATGTCTTTCTGCACACCTTAATGTGTATGTGAGGATCTGCAACCTGCAGTTTAGTATAGACTTGGAAAATCAGACATTTAGGTAAGTGGTTAAAATGAAATTTTCCACTTTTTTCATAACTTTCTATCAACGTCAAATTCAAGTAAATTCATGTAATTTTAAAATATATTCTCCAGCTCTTTTTTAAACTAAAATATATTGAGATAAATCCCGCAATTTACCTTGATGCTTAGCATCTCTGCGTGACTGTTTCATTCGTCAGTGACTGTAGCTCATTCTCGCATAGAAACGCGACAGCCGAGAGCCTCCTCATTGCCGCATATGGCCAAAACCGTATTCTTTATTTTTCCTCTTAGCTATAAAGTTTGCTCATAGCCAGGTGCCTACAATAAAGACTGTTGGAAAGTGGAGGAAAGAGAACAAATGTCATGCAGTGCACTTTTTTCCGACTGAGCTTTGGTCTTCATCAAGGTCTGACAAATATTGGCATTATATGTCACCGAGAAGTAAAAGAGCATGCTCTGACCTTCAAGAATCCTCACAATATGCACATTATGTTGATGTGCCCTTTGTTTTGTCTCTCTTAGTTTGTATTGGCGGCTTTAGCGATTGGGTCTAAAGTAAGGTTGCTTTACCAAGCTTTATCCTGCCTCTTTTAACCATGAACTGGGCGACTGGCTCAGTCTGACTCTTCTGAGTCAGTGTTTTCCTTAACTGGACCCCAGCGGCTACCAAGGCATGCACAAAAGATCGGGGTCAAGCACATTGCCAACAGTGATGAGCCTCCTCAAATGTTCTGCAGATTAATTTGCAGGAATGATCATGATGTTCTGCTTCTTGAAGTTTTCCTGTCTTTGAATTGCTCTGATTAGGAAACCAAGTTGAAAGTTTTATAGGCTGTGGCTTTCTCACCGGTTTTCTGAAGCTGTGAGCTTAAGTTATATTGCAGAGGGAGTGAGAGCTTGTGTGGCCTTTGGGGGAATCTCAATTTGCTCCATTCCCAGGTGTAAATGACACTGTGTGGCCACTGTTTTGCAGTTCAGTAGTCTCAACTGAGTGTATCCTCAGGGCCTTTTGCACCAAAGAGGTCCAGAATACTGAGGACATGCCATTCAAAAGATGAAAAGCAGTTATGCTGGAATGTGGACAAAAATATGGATTATTAATACATCATCTTAACAAGAGACTGGCATAGCTTGCATCTAGAAGCCAAGTAATTGAGGCTGCTAATAACTGCATTAGTTTTAGCGCAGACTTTGAATGGTTCAGTCATAGGAGCTTTATAACTATTTTGCTGGTTTGAATTATTGACTGATCTGTAAGGTTAAAAGAGTGATTGTGTTTAGTCCTCAGATGGTGTCAGGTACTCTTGTTTACATCATCTCAAATAAACAGATTTCTTTAAATATATATATACATATGTATATGGATGTAGCAAAATGTATCTTAGCAATTTTAACTTTCTATTGATGTTTAATCATGTACAGTGAAAAGTTATCATTCTTTTAATATTTGATTCTGCTAGGTTCAGGAAATATATGAAAAGTATTGCCACTTGACAGCCTGAACTATCACATATATCAGGAGCAAGTTGCAGATCAGTAGCTCTTTCCAGCTTTCACTTTCCAAGTTTTTAATGAAAAAAAAAAAAAAGAGATAAAAGAAAAAGAAAAGATATTCAAATAGGTGTCATAGTCTCTAAAAGAGTCTCAGTCATTATCACAAATACACACACACTTTAACTTATATTAATCTTTTTAATTCTTTGCCCTGGCAGAAAATTTCAGTTCATTGATCTTAAATACTTTCAGAAACATTAATTGATTAAAGGCAAGATTTTTAAAAGCTCTTGTCAGCAGCCTTTTTTTGTCATCCATTGAACTCAGTGGTAAAACTCTAACAGATCCTTAGAAAAATGAGTAGAGGCAGAAATTAATGTTATAAGTGGAAGAAAAGCACAGTAGACTGACTCAGTTACCATGCATCGTGAGAAATTGGTCTACAAAGAAAGTGCAAAACTGAGAAGACATTTACAACAGAAATCGGCTGATCAATGATAGTAGTTATGTAGTATTTCCCCTAATATTGATTTATTTTTCATAGATTCATATATTCATAGATTGATGCCAGAGAAGCATTAGAGCAGTTAGTCTGACCTCCTGTATATCAAAGGCCAGAACATTTTATTGTATTATACTTGTATTAAACCCAATCATTGTTTGTAACTAAAACATATTTTAGACTGTCATTCAAATGCAATCTGAAGATTTACAGATGCTGTGGATGCACATCCCCACAGCTGCACCAATGAGTCCTTTACTATTGATTTTGGGGGTCCTTAGTTTTTGTAAAATTGGTTTTGTTTTGATGATGTTGTCCTAAAATCAATATTCATGCTATTTTACAGATTTTAATCACCAGCCCTGGGACCAGTTGCCACTACTGGAAGCCAGTGAATGCGGCATGTAGTCCAACTGCAGGGATGGGAGCTCACATAGGAAAACACGCACACTTGCTCTTTCTCGGTCGATGAAGAGAAATTGGCCCCTCCAGGGGTCAAATCCTTCCACCTAAGATCTGAATTGCTCTGTAGAGGCACTGGTCTTTCACAGATCCTTTTCATTATATATTAGGAAAGGTATAAAATTACCAGGGCTGAATCTAATCCTCAGAGTCTCTGCTTGGTATCTGCAGCAATATCAAGGTGTGCCAGTGACTTCTCAAGGACAAAAGAACATCATTTACTTTTCCTGGGTATTTTCAAAAGCACTGTTAAGCCATAAATCATCTGGCATGGTAGCTTTTTCCATGTATGTTCTCCTAAATTACCTACTCCAAAACTCAGTATTTATCCCTATAGATATATCTATATCATCTATATCTGTTTCAATTCTTACACCTATACCTACTTCTTGTCTTTATATGTTACATAAAATGGATAAAAATTTCAATAGTATTTAATAGGAAGTGAGCACAATGTCAAACTTTGCTTCTGGATTTTTTTTTATATAACAATTAGTTTGATCTCAGTCTCTAGCTATATCTGCTGCAGTGGATTTCAGTCCCTTGTGTGTTTGCAGAAGTTTTAAGCCACTGAAATGCATACACCTAGAGCAGTCACGGAAAGCTACCTGCTGTGATTAGATTCAAATGTATTAGACACAGTTATGTACATCACCTGACTTCTGTTTTGGGAAGGAAGGAAGTTTGTCCATATTTCAAATTAAATATATGGCTATTCATCCACAGAATTTATTTCTTGTCTGAAGAACATATATGTATGTGTGTGTATGACTGTGTGGAGCTGTATATTCTCATAAATGTGTGCTCTTATTAATTCTTTCAGTTTCATCCTATATATAGAGGATAGATTGTATCCAATAATATGGATAGAGAAAAAAGCAGATATACTTATGCAATAACCTGATGACTCTTCTTAGATATGATATTTCTGTCTAATTCTGCATTAGGACACCTTATCCTTCAAGACCCACTTGGATGAGGTCCTGTGCAATATGCTCTAGGTGACTCTGCACGTGCAGGGGGGTTGGACTAGATGACCGCTAGAGGTCCCTTCCAACCTCAAGCATTCTGTGATTCTATGATTTTCTGTGTTGGTTAAGTCATTTCCTGGGGAAAAAATGTTGACTCACCCCTCACCTTTGAAGGTGAGGAAATCTTAATACCCTGATCTCCTACGCTTTGGATAACTCATTACACTTATTTTAGAGAAGATGACACTTCTAATTTTTTTTTCTTTTCTCTTTTTTCTTTTTTTTTAAGTGAAATTGTCTGTGTGGACTCTAACCTGTGCTGAATTTAATAATTTCTGGTGCACTGTAGGTGACATGAATATCTGATTGATTAAATCCTTCAGCTAATAAAGGCATAGATTTGCTAAACATTCAGTATTGGATGTGAGTTTAAACCCCCAAGACTCTTGAGTTAGTCAAGATGCTGATATCTCTTGGCATATGCAGTGCCAGAATGTCAGATACCAGTGATGTTTTTGGAGCTTTTTGCCAGTGAAAAACTTCTTTATTTAGATTTTTGCACAGGCTATGTAGTATATATCATTTGAACGTAGTTAAGTGTAGGTTCTTAAATGTCTTTTTTTTTCTGAGATGACTGTTACCATTGAGGTAGGATAACCTATGGGCTATATGATGAGAAGTTTTATGAAAATGTCAGCTCAGTGCTCAGTGACATACAAAAGTAGCGGATTAAATGCTAGATATTGCTAGGAAATAATAAAGAATGAAACAAGAGACATATTTATGCCTTTACATGCTACTATGGCTCACCCACATTTTGAGCATTAAGTTTTTCTAAACCTCAGCACTAGTGACCTCATCAGAATAAGAACAGCAACAGGTTAAAATAGTAGTTCATAGAATAGTAACAAAGATGGCAAAAAGTATGGTGCATTTTTCATTGGAGGTTCAGTGGATTGAGCTGACAGTCTTCCACTTGAGAAAAGGATGATATAAAGGGAATATGACAGAGTTCTACAAAATCATAAAACATGTGATGATAGTAAACAAAAATTGATTGTTCATTGTCTCTTCTAAAATCAAAAAAGAAAGCTAGTGAGCCCAGGATTGAAAACATGAAGGAGGTCGTTCATCACACAGCTAGTGGTGAAGAGCAGTGAAGAGCTGTGGAATTCCTCTCCAAAGCAGGTTCTGGGATAGTAAAATCCACAGATGGTTCCTAAACACACAGAAACCACATCCAGAAACCACATCCAGATTAAGAAGCTCCTAAGTTGAAAGAATGCTACTAGGGCAAAATGATCTTCCTGAGGCATTTTTTGTGGTCTGGGGATGTGATAATGAGGTGGAGTGTGGTTATTCTTGGTCTTATGGTCTTAAAAAAAATGTGATTTTGGAGATCATCACAAGATTCCAAAACTTTGAGGGAACTTTAGCCAATCTTTAGTCTTCCTTAAAACTCATCTCTAAAACGGAATAACCCTCCTTAAAATGAAGTGATAAACCAACCTAGTGAAGTACCATTAGTCATACTGATTCCATAGTGTCCATGATTATGTAAGCTTCATAGAGAAATGCTCTAAACTGATCTCTTGCTTTTGTCATTTAAAAGAAATATATGAAATTTCTCCCGGGACACGAATTCCTAGCAGGCATTGTTGTGATAAAGTATTACAATAATACACCGCTGAAGCAGTTACCATCCTGGATATTACAAAAAAAACATGTCAAAAGAGTAAGCTGTTTTTTCAGTGTGTTGAAATGCATCACTAGAGCAACAGTTGCCAGAGGAAAAAGGATTGGCACAGGCCAGTGTGTGTTATGGGTTCACAGAGCACCATGAGTGATGTTTATTATTATTTATTTGTTGTTGTTGTTGCTTTATTATTTATTGTATGGTTGCCACATAGTGGGCTCTGTACAAATCTATCTACCTATCTATATATATATATATAAAACAGTGTCATGAGTTATTCCAAAATGAAGTTTTTACAGTATATGATTCCTGAATTCCCGTACAATTCCTAAAATATATTACATAGTTTAATGAAAGGATTTTCAAAGTGGAAATTTCAAGTATGTATTTAAAAGAAAACAAAAACAGTAAAAGCAAAATTAAAATAACCTGAATCTTTTAATAATTTTATTACAAGTTTTATCAGAAGCCATATAAACACTTTCAAAATGAGTATGCAGAGGTAGTTCAGTGTTTCCTGTAGCTCACACAATTCAGTGTTTTTTCTTGAAGTTTTTGCTCTTGGAATCACATAAGTTTTCAAAAATCTCTATTTCACTTTTAAAGGCATCTCTTAGACACACTGTTCAGAATAATCACTTCAAAATATCCCTGAAGTAGCTCTTTAAGATTTAGAAATCAGAAGGCAAAAAATTCACAAAGCTTGCTGAATATCCATTGCTCTCCAGATCCTGGCAGCAGCAGAGCAGCTGAAGTCCTCACCCACAGCACAAGGAACCAGAATCAGATTTGATTTTCCCTTGCAGATTCTTTATGACCATAGCTTTAAAGGCCTGATAAAGGGTGGAGGGAAATCCTCAGTTACCCTCCCTATTACCATTCTACTTGTGAGAATAAATATTTATATGAGGTGTCTTGTCTCCTGAGATTGTGCTAAAACAGTTGTGACTATCAGTCTCTGCATATGTAAAAATAGGTATTTTAAAATTTTCTGCAAAACTCCTGTACCTGAAGTGTGTCACATCCCTCCATCCACATGTATCCCACAGATCCAGACATGCTGTCAACCTGCAAAATGACCAGACCTTTGCTGAAATCCCCATCTAGTCACAGCTCTCTGATGGAGCAACCCGAGCGGCATTTTTTATGTGTTTTTTTTTCCCTGTTCATATTATGGTACAACTTATGGGTTATTTTCATGCAAAGGAGCTTCAGCAGACAGAAGAAAGTGCCTGGTGCTAGGAAAAAATCCTCCACATTGCCTTATTCTGTACACAGCTGATGCTCTGGCGCTGCATCTGAGAGAGAACAGGCACTTCTTTCCGGTCGCCTTGTCAAGAAATGTAATATATAATAATACCCCTTCCTTCCTGCAGAAAAACCTTTTTGTTAGAATTGGCATCTTTGTCTTGTGGTCTTGAGAGCCTGAAATACAAGGTGCAACTTAATCAGCTAGAACAGTGCTGTGCTTGCTGTACCGAGTGGAGCTCCAAAGGCTTCCACGGCATAACGGATGGTCAGGCGGCGTGTGGACTGACTCACTCCTCCCTGGGAAAACAATATTTTGCCAGCATCTGCATTATATTGTGTACACAATTACAATATCTCAGAGTTGTTGCTTTCTTTTTATCTCCCGAATCCATCCATTTGACCGTTCCTGTGTCAGAATATACCACAGTGAGGCTATTTCCATTAGCTGGCTGTTATCCTGCCATTTTTCTTTTGGAGCCTTGGCTGCAGTTTTCCTACAAGTTAACAAAGACTTCCACTCAGTTCTTCCTACAACCAGAGCCATCACAGCCCCAGCTTTGCACCCTCCCAGGGAAGGGAAAGGATTGCATATAATGCTCTGAGGATGCTCATTATTTTATCTTGGACTAAAGTGGCTTTCTCCTTTGAGCTGACAGGAGCATAATGGCAAGAGCATATATAATTGTACAGAGTAAAGGAAGGCTACTGAATCTTGAAACGGGTTGTTTTCTTTTCTTTTTTGGGGGGAAATGTTTGCAGTGGAGTTATTCTATATAAGGGTAGAAAACCCAATTCTGTTTGAAAACTGGGTGGAAATGCTAATAAATCCAGCAAGAAGATACAAAAGGGACTATACTGGGGTAACTTTCACTTTGGAAATCACTGCTGCCACATGTGAACAAATTATTCCAATATAAATGTAACTGTACTGCCTTGTGGTATACAGGGAAGTATTAACAGTGCCATTAAAATGAAATGGCCCTTCTTGTGTAGCTAGGCCTTGAGACTAGCCTATGCAAAAGGTTGTGCATGTAAAACAGAAATGAAAAACATGGACCAATAAAAAAAGAGAACTGTTTCCCTAATTTCACACCTGGAATATTGGGGGCAGTTCTGGGCTCCCCAGTACAAGGACATGGAGCTTCTAGAGAGGATCCAGAGGAGAGTCACGAAGATGATGAAGGGACAGGAGCACTTGTCATATGAGGAAAGAGTGAGTAAACTGGGCCTGTTTAGCCTGGAGAAGAGAAGGCTGAGGGGAGATTTGATCAACATGTTCAGGTACCTGAGGGGTGACTGTAGGGAGGACGGGGCCAGGCTCTTCTCCATGCTGGCCAGTGACAGAACAAGGGGTAATGAGTACAAGTTGAAGCCCAGGCAGCTCCAGCTCCACGTGAGGAAGAACTTGTGTGCTGGGAGGGTGCCCGAGCCCTGGCCCA
>JAWLRI010000985.1:2040927-2054797 GCA_034781795.1 Crypturellus tataupa | reverse complement strand
ACAATGTGTAAGAAATGTGAAACTCCAGAATTTCTTTTCATTAAAGCAAATGTTTACCTATTTTAATTTTATTATCATTATTATTGTTGTTGTTGTTGTTGTTGTTGTACCACCTGTGTTAGAGGCTGATTATGAACACTTCGTGAGGATGTTGGTCTGGAGATTTCTTATGGAAATTTTGATAGAAGAATGCATCTCCCAAAATGGTCAGTAGTGAAATGATACCATTTTTACCAGCCTGTAGAGCTAGTCTTCCCAGATGTATGATCTTAGCTTTCTCTTCTCCAAACGACTGAGACAATCATAACTTTGGAAATATAATCTCTAGAGATTTTTTTTAGAAGATGTATATATCAAGAAATATACCAAGTTTTCTCTCCCATTTTAACTATTTGTTTCTCCCAAAATATCTCTAGTTGGTACTAAACATGTTCCCACCCAATTCAACACCATCCATCCATGTGTCTTTTGACTAGCTCTCATCTTGCTGTTCCCTAAAACATTTTATTGCAGGAGGGAACATGGTAAGACCTCACCAAAACTTGGGTTTCCATGGAGAGATCTTTTTTTTTTGGAAGCTGGAAGGGATAAGTGAGTGCTAGAAGCACATGTACAAAGCAAGTTTAAATTGCTGTGCTCCTGTATCCCCGTCACCTTTATTCTGCATCAATTTTGTCCTAGAAACAAAACAAAAAAATAAAAGGAAACAAATAAGGAAAGAGAAATATTCTTTAGTTCAGGGAAAGTTCACACCCAAGGTACTTCAGTGACCTTGTTTTTTTCTGACAGCAGCAGATAGGAGATCATTATTAAAACTATAATGAAAGGCCAGTTTCAACCGTAATGGTACAGAGCAGCATCTCTCTTTAGCAGACAGACAGAGCAACAAACCACCAAAGTACTTTTTAAGAACTGAAAATGTTGGTTTTCATTAAAAACAAGCAAAGAAACAAAATAAACCTAGCATCTTTGTAACTGTTTTTTGGCAACACTCTCCTCTCTCTTTCTCTTCATGCATCTTAGATTATTATTATTATTATTATTTCTATTATTACTACTGTTATTATTATTATCTTAATGTAGTGCTTAAATTAGTCTTTTGTAAATTTTTTATCAAAACACAGAATTAAAAACTTCCACCACCCAAGCAAACCCTTCAGAGAATGTAAGTTAGGAGATGAAGCACAGATAACCAGAGGGCATGATTTAAGATAGACAGCTCCAACTCTGTAAATTTTCCCAGTCAGCGTCAGAATCTCTTAATATTTTGTGCTGTATTCCTTGCTTATATGCAGCATTCAGAGCCTCTAATAAAGATACAGACTTGGACTTTTTCTCTACTCCCCTCCCACTCCCCTCCCATGTTTTTCTTCAATTTGCAAGTATCAAATAATTGATCTGGAATTCTTCGTATTTTGGTTTGGTTTGATTAGATTTGGTTTCTTTTTTCTCCCAAGTGTTTTCTGCCATCATTCCTCAATAGTTCTTGAACTTCCTGGTTGCAATATCATAATTGTCTTTCTGGGCACAATTGATCTTTTTCCTCAAAACTGAGTGGAAAATTGGTGTGAAATTTCCTAGACTATTTGTTTTTGTACCCTTTGCATCTTCTGTCAAGTTTTTATTACATTGCATGCCAGAAATACTTACAAGTCAATCACTGGATTTGGGTTGCTTACAATGTTTTAGAATATTAATTCTGTCAATATAATTAGCTGTTACATTCAACTATTAAAACTATGGATTAAAACTAGCAATTCCAAGCATTAGCCATCCATCCCCCATGGTAAAATACCTTGAGCTTCTCATTGTGTTCTCTGTTACCCACAGGATATTTATGACTCCTTCTGATGCTCATCCTTTCATGGCCCTTTCTTTCCAGTTCCTGCCTGACCAAATAGACATTTTGGTCAGCCTACTCAATGGCAGAGAGGCAGAAGTACCTCATTTGGGACCACCAATAGAAATCACATTATTCTAAACAACAACAAACTTCAGCAAATCTCATTTTGACACTGGAAATTTAAGTACATTCATATTTGAAAAAGAGGCTGCATAAACCAAGATGAGTTTATTTCATATTTTGCAAAGTAGCAAACACAGATATCTGTCTTCTTTTATTTTTAATTGAAATGGAGTGGCAGAATGTTTAAAACCTGCAAACAGATCAAATTATTCATTCTGTTTTCTCTCTCACCCAAGAAGGATCCAAATCAGAAAGCTAAAATCCTTTTTAAAAAGCAGAACTGACAGTATTCTTTTAATAACTAACTGCCCATGGATGAAAATTAATAAAGTCATTGGGCCAAATATACGTAGGTTTAATTCCAATTATATCACATCCATATTTAATATAAAACCATCAACTTTGTATTCAGTCAGGGAACAAACCCTGCTGATTTGAGTGGAGTCACAGAAAGGATGAATTAGATGGATGGTGCCTTTTCTGCATAGTTAGAACATCCTTGCCCTTTCCTTATTACAGTCAAGACTTAATTAAAATTGAATTAAAATAAAAATTAAATTAAGAGAATATTTTTCAGGTGATAAATAATATTTGAACAGCCCCTTCATGTTTGCTATGACAACAGTGAATAGGTGTAAGATGATTTTTTTGGCCAAATGAATTTACTTGATGATAATTATGACTTTTTCCAAAACGGAAAAATATGTCTATTTTTTTAAGTTTTCTGGATTAATTTGTTTAAGAAATTTATTAGTATAGAGTTATTATGAATGAGATCTGAAAAATTATTTTTTCTTCCATAATATCCTGAGGATTTGGCTCTTTTTTTAAAAAAATAAATTAATATTACACTATTTTTTTCACTTTCTCTAGTAAATAGTCACGATTTTCAACCATAGTTAGGTACATGTGCTTTTACATGGAAACCTTCATGAAACTTGGTTTCTTTTTGTAACTTTCAGTTCCCACTGTCACAGCTTTATTGTCCATTTCAAAAATGGAGGCATTTATTTTGATACTCATCTATGGAAAAATGGATCTAGAAATGCTGGACAGCACTTAAACTCATCTCTTGAGCTTCATCCAAGAGGAATCAAGTTTGAGGGCACATCCTGCTCGAGCTGTAGGATGAAAACACTGGGTCCTGCAACAGCTTGCATGCAAAGTCGGAATTCCAGATTCTTTTCCTAGTGATATCCTGCAACTGCAATATAATTACTGACAGGCCCCCTTCCCTTCTCCATGTCTGTACCTAACCTTTGCATGCATTGCTAATGTATTTTACAGAACCTGGTAAAATGGGATTCCAGACTCAGTGAGAGCTATGAGGGTGTCATTGAACAGTTTATTTCCTAGTACTTGTGCCCATGGTACTGGGATAAATAAAGATAATTCTCTAACATACGGCTCTGACTGCATCAGCTTTCTCGATGGGTCTCTTTCCTTCTTGCATCAAGCTTACAATTAATTACACAGCTTACATCTTTCCTGCATATTGTGAGATGAGGATCCTGGGGCTAAAGTTCAATAACTAAGTGTTATTAGTAATAACTGTGATAATAACGAGATGAAAAAAAAGTGAAATATTAACTTTTTTTTTTTCTTGAAAGAATTAATATTCTTTCCTTCAAACAGCCCAGCTTTGGCAGTCAGATACACATTTCGTGGATTCTCAAATGCAACTTGAAAATGGTGTAATGCTGGATTTAAATTTACGTGGCACTAACTTTTCCAGAACAGGTTCAGAATTCATAATTTATTTATTTTGTTTTTTTTTCTCTTGATTTAACTTTTATTTTACAAGGAAGCCTCTTGAAATATTAATTGCCTTTTTCCCTACTGAGGCCTAACAAAGGTAGACAGCAAGGTAGTACTTGCACACAACAGGAACAAACAGAAAGGGAGGGGTTGTTTTCTGGGGAAAAAAGACAAAAAAAAAAGAAAAAGAAAAAGAAAAAAGCTTAAGTAATATAGCCAGTCTCCTTGTATACACAAAATGTTTTAATCAGGGTAATCTCAAAAAATTATCTTTCATCTTTGCATCTTTTAGTCATCTTTTAGTATCCCAGTTTGCATTTAAATATTTAAAATAGAATAAAAATAATTAAACGAAGCTTCACTACAGATATCTAAAGAAGGAAATGTTATATTCCTTTTTTTTGCCTACAAGGAGGAAGTGAGATTGAGAGTTAGACCCAACAAAAGATTTAGGTGATTAGAAGTAGGATCTTGATCCCCAGCGTGAAAAAGTTAGGTTAGACCAATAGCCTTGTGTAATATTTTTTGAAGACTACAGTAAATTATAAAAGATATTCAGCAATACGACCATCCACTAGGAACAGTACCATAATTTTTTGTTCTCCGTGGAGTCTAGCGTCTGAATCAGGTTTGTAAGGCAATCTATTTCATGAAGCAGTGGACAGTGACACTATGGGATGTTATGAAGAACGGCTTGGTCTTTCCATGGTGAATTAGCTGCATTTTGAACATGGATGCCAAAATGGGAGCTGCCTGGTTGGTTTGAACTCTTGGATGTTCCAGGTTGGCTGAGGCATAGGGGCAATTTGCATAGTCAGAAACACGGAATTGTTGAAAAGTTTTGATTGAATGGGACCTCTGGAGACATCTGGCCCCTGATCAAAAAACATCCCTTTATTTTAGTCACCATGGGTTGCTCAAAGCCTTACCTAGAGATTTTTAAATATGTCCAAGGTTGGAGATTTCTTAACCTCCTAGAAACCTGCTCCAGCAATTGGTCATCCCTACTGTGAAGACATTTTTTTATTATGTTATTGGAACCTGTCTCGCTACAACTTGTATCCATTGCATTTATTCTTCTACTGTGTGAAGGAAACTATTATTTAAAATGCTAAACCTCTATCTTAAAACTGACTCTAAGTGTTACTTAATCACACATAAAAACTATAGGAAATCATAATGTCTCAAAAGAAAGTGTCACCAAGCTAACATCCTCTATCTAATCTCTCCTCATAACTACAAGTTATTTTTAGTCTGCCTTATTTAGGAGGAATTGCTCAAAGGTAAATGCAAGCATCATCTACTTTCTAGAACTATTGAAGACAAAAGTAAGAATATCTAATTAATTTGTAATTCCATAGACATTTTGAGAGGTAAGGTAATTAACGTCATTAGCCATTTAGCCAAGTGGACTTCAACATACTGTCGCAGTTCGATGCAGGGGGGTGCAGATTTGGTAAGAGATGAATCGCCTTGTGTTCCAGCTGATCCTCAAAGCTTAGAGGGACTGGGGGCGGCTGGACTCATCTCTTCATAGGGATGCAAATACTGTGTTAGCTACACACTCAACTCTCGTAGTATTGGATTCACCCACAGTCTGCTGACTGTTGGTCCGGTCCCCTTCCTAGGAGCAAATTGAGTTCCCCAATAGTATGAACCACTACAAGCTCCATTCTGTCAGTATCAGATTCACCAACAGTTTGCTGACTGCAGGTCCAATTACCTTCAAAACAGGTGGTCAGGTTCGCGAATAGCACAATTTATTCAAATGCAACGTTTGGAAAGTAGGTTTCGGATGTCAGTATAGGAAATTCTCTACTGCAGTGTGGGGTTCTTAGCTAGTGCCTGGTGTACAAATGTGCAGTCATCACTCACCCAGAAGATGGGAGAGGGCTCTCAGTCTTGAGGAGTCTCCTCAGGCGGCGTCCTGACCCGAGGGGAGGAAAGGGGCTCAGCCTGCTGCCTGATCCAGAAATTACAATGGAATCTTCCCTCTTTCCTCTTCCTTCTTCCTTAGTTCCTCTTCCTCCATTCTTACCATCCCATTCTTACTTCTTATCATATCCCTCCTTTGTTCTCCTTTTATGTATTTTCTTTTACATTTAGGTGGAGCTTGAGTGACTCTATTCATATTTAGTTTCATTATTCATTGATTTAAAGAAGTCTCCTGAGTTAATCTAAAATCTGGAGAGCGTGCTCAGTGAGGAGTGGTTGTTCCGTGGAAGTGGGTAACTTCTTCGATGGGATTGTATAGTGGTCTTATAACGAGATTAAAAGGAGTAGATGCTTAAGCAAATCCTATCAGAAGGGGCTGATCTGCCACCACTGATGGCCCAGCGACAGAGATCACACTATGTGGCCCATCAGCTGTGTGCAATGACCAGGTTGCCACCTCTGCGGGGAGTACAACAGGGTTTGGCTGCGGTGTCTTCACTTCGCTCCACTCGCCAGTCACTCATCCACATGACATCATGAGGTTACCACCTCCACAGGGAAGCAAAGTTTGGCTGTGGAGTCTCTGTTCTGCTCCACTCTTACTAGTGTGTGCTAGGAGGGCAAATTGTGTTGTCAAGGGAATCGTGGAGTAGTAGATTCCACGCATACCAGCCATCTGGGAAGTGGTAACTGTCTCTCGCCTACAGCAAGCCTTTGTAATGCCATAACTTCTGTTAGATCTTAGTTTTCTCTAATTTTCCCTTTCTTGGGTAATTCTCTCACACATACATACTATCCCAAACGTGCTGTGATATCTCTGCGACTACATGTGGTCAACACCCTAATTTTGTTTTGCTACTGAATGATAGCATAAGTACAGTTACATTTTACAGCATGATTACACATCTATGCGTCAGGAGTGCTACACTACGATTATGCTCTATTAAATCATTAGTAACATTCTTTCTGACAATTAAATGTTCCCCAGCCCTCTTTTTTATCAGTTGACCAACCCTAACAGTTTTTAAGGGATGATAATGTCTTTCAAATTCACAGAATAATATGTCTTGACTGTAAGTAGCTTCTCAATGAAAACGATTATTATTTTAACTTATTTTTTCAGAAAAGAAAATCTCAATGGGAACTGCATGGAAAAGTAGTGAAATTGTATGGATTTGCATTTCCTGATGAAAGGAGGAAAAAAGAACCTCAGTCAGATAATTCATTGCCCTTCCACTGAAGTTATTTAACTTCAGGCCTTAATATAAATCCAGGGGAAAGAAAGAATTTCATTTGGATTTTCTCACATCCGTAGAGAGTACTGTGATTCTCAGTGCAACGTTTCTCTTTCTCCCTGTTTCGGTGTATTGATATCTTAGGCATCTAAGTAATTTTATTAAGAAAATTAAATCCCCAAAGACAGGTAAATTCCCTGTAGGGTTGGCTCTTATAAGCACAAACTCCCTTTTCTACCTGGACCTTTGACCTTTCCTTACAGAAAACTTCTGATAATTCCCATTTCCATAATTTCACCCCAGAAGCCATGTTGGTTTTAAATTCAGCATCAGCCTCAATGAAAATTGAAGAAAATGATGTGTTTTGTTTGGAGGTTATATCTACAATATTTCTAGTCTCCACTAAACCTCATGGTACTGGACCTTCAATATATGATTTCTTTACATTTGTATTGCTCAAGGGTTTTGAGTAGTTTGTTTTACCAAATGTCTAAACTTCAGCAGAAACTCTCACCTTGCTGAATTCAGGACTCTGCTTTAGCTTTCTTTATTGAATAATTTTCTGTCTCTCTCATTCTTTTTTTTTTTTTTTTTTTTTTTTTTTTAAATTTTTTGAGATATTTTTCTATCCAGTTCAGCTTGAAAATCTTTTCCTTCAAAATATTATATACTCCTTCGACCTTCATATATTTAATTTTGAAACAATTATTTTTCAGGTAAGGAATTAGTATCAAGTCTTTTTCTAAAAATGAGAACTGAGAACTTGATTGAATTACTCAGCTAGCATAATTTTGTTGGTGAAATCAGAGATGAACCAAGAAGTAAGAAAAACACTAAGTTTCAGTCTCATTCTCTAGCTAGAGAAGCCACACTGGGCTTAGGAGCTGACTACTGCCACGTCACATATGATCAACTAAAGTGATGACAGAAGTTTCTTAAGGTGCCGAGTCAATCTCTATGGAAATTCATTTGCTACGGTGCTTAAGTATAATGCGAGTTCCACAGTTTTGCTTCCATTTGCTTAAATTATCCAATTTCTCTTTCCCTTTCTTCTCCCTTTCCTTCTCCTTCCCCTTCTCCCTTTCCTTTCTCCTTTCCTTTCTCTTTTTCTATTTCGTTTTCTTCTTCTCTTCTTCTCTCTTCTCTCCTTTCCCTCTTTCTCTATTTTTCTCTTCTTTCTCCCTTTCCCTTTTACCTTCCCTGTGCTTTCAGTAAAGACCAAATGCATTCCACCCAATAAAAATATTTTTAAAAGTGTGAAACAGCATATGCATTCCCTTCCACTGTCATATTGCCCGTAATACTGTCAATAACATGCTTCAGTGCTCCATAAGGCTTTTGCTTCCCTCTCCAACAGATGCCCAAAAGCAATACACACTCCAGCTTCATCAGACTTACACATTAGTGGAAAACTTCTGCAGCAATCTCCAACACTTCTACATCTGCACCTTGCCTCCAACATATCCCATCACTTCCACTTGGGAAGTTATTCTGCATTAATGCAAGTAAGGACTCTGGTAGGCAAACAAGCTACTGCATGGTAATATTTATAAAGTATAAGGGGTTCCCTGCTAACTGTATGCACATTCCTATCCTAAGATAATTTGCATAGATGTTAGGTAACTTAACCACTATGCAAAATAAACAGTTGTGGTAAAGCTGATACTTTATTTGTTTTCTGTATTCTCTGTTTACTGTACTAGTCAATCTCTCCCTTAAGGACTGTTAGGATATGCATATGCATAAAAATTCTTTTGCCACCTGCTATTTCCCATGACAGCAGATAAGTGAAAATGATGATAAGTCATGAAAAAGCATTTTTTTCCAATCGCTACACAGGACATTCAGCAGAATTGTATGGCCAGTATCACTTAGCAGTACTTACTAACTGGATTAAGAGAAAAAAAAACACATCAGGTAGAGATTAGTTGTGCACCTTTGCAAAGGTGTACACAGGTTGTAAAGGCTGGAGTTATGTGAAATTTCCTCCTGTGAAGAAGGTTAATGTGATGTCCCATATGCGGGGTAAATATTACTCACCCAGATCAGTACCAGAAGGTGCAGCCTTGCCTGCCACGAAAGATAAGCATGGTTTTTCTTCTCCAGCAGCACTTCCATCCCTACAACTTTCATACAAAGAGACAAGACATAAGAAAATTCTTAATCTGACTTAAAAATAAAAAAATAAAACTCTGATACTTGCAAATACTGTCATTCACTATACTGTAGCTCAGCCTTTCCATCGACTTTTAATAAGGACAAATTTACAGAATGAAACCTAATGGAGTTTTATTATGAAGACATAGTTCATCATCATCCTTCACATCCATTTCACCATTATTCTCCTTCTCAAATGCTTCTTGCTCCCAGGATGATTAAGAACTCAATGCATCTCAAGGAATCCTGTGGGTATGTAGGGATGGGGATTGAAAAGCCTCATGCTTTTCAGCATGAGCATCTATGAAACAAAAATAACTGTTATTTACTTTAGCTTTAGTGTTAAAAATATATACTTATATATCTCTTCCTGGAAGATTTCATCTTAAACTCTAAGCCTGCAAGTCTGCACGGTGAAAACAAGATGTTCCTCCCGACATGCCCCTGCTCTTCTCCAGTGAACACAAAACTTCGGAAGCAGCCTGCCATGGTGTCCGCTCAGTCCAGTCAAGCAAGATCAGCACTGCTATAATAATTGTCTATATATTTATTCAGTGCACCTTCACAGTTCTCTTCCATTAGAAAGAGCAAGTTCAGTCTCATCTGAATTCATAGCAGTGAAAGATGTTGTCAAAGGTGGGGTGCCTGTCTGCAAAAATCAGATCTAACCAACATGACGTGCCTGACAGGGAAAGCTTCACCAAGTCAATACAATGCAGGAGTTATCTGACCAAACCTTCCCAAGGCAGATGGGAGACAAATATATTTTTTGGTTACACTCAGCTTAGAGACTTTCCAATGCAAACATCCCTAGTGCAACCAGAGCATCCCTCCAGATACAGAACCATTTGCCAGTCGGTAAATATACTTTTCTGTTGTTGTTTCGTAAAGCAGCTGCGGTCATGTTATCTCATCTGAGCTCTGTGCATTGCAATGTGCATGGTATTTCAGTAGGCAATAAGTGACGACTTGCAATCTTGCCCTCCTTTATTTCACTCTTCCCTTCTACCACAATTTTCTTCAGAAACAATGAAGCTTTTGTGTTAAAGGAACACCAGTTTCAGGGGTCAAGGATCTTAGTGTCATGGCTAGCATCATGTCAGCATCAGACCTGCCTATTTTACAGAGCACATCGAAACAGAAGGCTCGGAGAGCATGGAAGCCTGAACTGTTTGTTCACCCAGCACCATGTGGCACCAGATGGACTTAAGCCTAGCCACGAGTGGAAGGACTTATTAGTTTGAGTTCAGTTCCAGACAACACACGGACCCAAAGGATGTGTCTATACTGGTAAATTAAATGTTCCCAGCTCTCAGGCCAACTGGCATGGAGCAGCTTGCTTTTATACTGGTAAATTCTATCACCTTCCAACCCAGAGAGGCTGCATGCACACAGCCTATTAAGAAAGATCCTTGGAACCTACGTCTTCCCAAATGCGGCAGGGAATTTTTGGGGAGTTTACAAATTGAAACGGGCCACATTCATGCCAGAAAATGTTGCAGGCACTTACTAGTATGATCATGATTCAGCACCCAGGATCATTTAAATTTGCTAATATAAACCCGGCCAATCTGTCTCATCTGGATGGGTTCAGGTAACCCTCATTTCCATTTCCTTTTTCTGTGTTTTGTTTTGTTTTCCATGTTTTGTTGTTGTGTTTTTTGTTTGTTTGCTTGTCTTTTTTTTTTTTTCCAAAAAATCTAATGCAGAGCTGACTCTGTGCTAGGGTCTACACCCATGAAGCTAGAAACAATTTTTTCCCTAACCTGTATGACGAAGTACAGCTGAGTTGATTTCGATTCAGACTGGAAAGAGATATCAGACAACATCAGTGTTAGATAATGGCTGAGCTATCAGCTGCAGACCAGCGGAGACATAATTTGGTTACTCTGTCGCTACACAGTAAGAACAGAGGGTTGCTGATTGCTGTGGCATTATTTCCAATGCAATTGTAAATTCCTCCTGCCGAAGCATAATTCTTCCAACAGTCCAGCTCAAGTTGAAATGTTATGACATTACAAATGTCCTACACAAAAGTGCATATTGTATTACCTCCAGAGTGCTTAGATTCCCTGAGGAGTCAAACTAAAAATTAAGCATCTATAAAAGTGGAGGAACTATGTGTTTGTACGTGTTCTTACGACACTCATTCTGGGAAGAAATCCCCTTGCCATGCTGCAGGGCATAGATCATGATATTTTACTTCAGTTTCCCTATGAAAATAAGGAAGATATCATTTATTTCCATACCTCTGAAATGGTAAGGATGGTTATTATTCTGGTCAGCCATAAAGGATGGCCACTCTAGGAATGAAATGGGAAATGTTTAACAGAACGAAACTGAAATTCAAGACAGATTGAATTGCTTCAGGTGAAGACAGAGGATAGGGTAATTTTCAAGTGTTTGTTCCCATTTTAAAATTGATTTATATATTGTGACATTTACACTTGCTTCAGACTTATTTTCAGCTTTTCCAAGCAAGCAATCCAAGCTAAAATTCGGTAGCAATACATAAGTTTAACAAACTTACTTGGCCTTCCAAAAAATAGCATGATGTTCTTGGAATTCAGAAGTGCTTCTAGTTTCCACGAATCTTTCATCTTTCTGAACATCTTTCTGAAACTTGACCTAGGATGTATGTTCAGATCCATAAACTTCAAATAAAACAGCTTTTATCGTATTAAGCATGTATCAAATCTTTCTTATCCCTCTGTTGTCTTGTGGGGAAGGCAGGGCAGGAAGAATGTGGAATAATAACATTAAACCAAACTTCAGTGAAAATATTTCTTGATTTTGATTTCTTATATTAATTTATTTAAAAATGTCTCCTCTGGATAATAATTCTGGTAATATTGCTATTGTATTTCATCAAAACAATAAAAAATAAAAATCCCCTTTTTTGCATGCCGAAATAACATTTTGTCAATAGTAACAGTAATAATCCAAACACCTTGGTTATGTCACTAGTTTAGCTAGCTCTTAGCACATCTCACTTTTTTTCCCTGTTTCTCTACTGGATTTTAATCTGCCATTTTAAAAACTGTTTCTGATTTTCAGCCTTAGCTGAAATTTCCTTGGCTATAAGAAATCCTGTCCTCAGGAAACAAGGGAGGCATTCTTACCAAATCAGAATGAAGCAAATGTGGTCTAAGGAGAAGGGTTTGTGTATACGACTGCAAAGGGTTGACTATAAAACATATTTTTTTTATCTTGTCTGTTTTTATATGGGGAGTGGAAGTAGGGATGGTGGGGTAGAGATTTGTTTGTTTTACCACTGTGAATCAAATGACACACACAGCACCACATGGTCCATGCCATTTTATTTTTCATTCACCAAAAAAATAATGTCCGGTTCAGCAAGACTGTCTCTAATAGAATAAAGAGCAAAAGTCAGTGAAACTTCAGGAGGTCCTCAGTTTGGTCTTTCCATTGATTTTGCCTGGAAGATATTCTGAAATACACTGTTGAATGGTAACACACAACCCTGAGGAGAACAGTTATTTTATATAATTTGCTTCAGAGAATAAAGGGCAACTGCAGGCATGAAAAACCTCGCTTTACTACCTCCTAGCACCCTTTGCAAGACAGTAAGGTGCAGAGAAAAGAACTCTATGAAGAGAGCAGAAGAAAGATAGGTAACATAGAGTGCAAGGCAGAGTTGGAAAGAAAGCACTGCGTTTTGAACCTCCATCCCCAGCATAACTGAGATGCCTCAAAATAACACAAATCAGTCACACATACATTGTTCTGCAGGTGGTAACAGAGGCAGAGTTAAAAAGAGCCTTTCAAATTCTGCACATCAATTTTAAAAGAGCTCCCAGACCAAGAAATCAAGCCAATAAAGACTCCACAATCATACAGTATGACCAATGATGTTTATAGGCAGTGAGAAACCCAGCATTCAGCAATTTCCTAGGTCAACAAGGAACAAATAGAGAAAGCAAATCCATGAAATAAGAAAAGGAAAGACCATCCTGTGACTTAACACCAGCAGGGAGATGTTGGAGTCAATACAGCACTCATGGATAAGATAGAGTTTTAATTAAATTGAAAATACTCTGAAGAGAAGGTGTAGAAGCTGAACATTGCAATTGCCTTCCTCTATCGTCTAAAGACATATATTTGTATTAGGGGCACGTATCAAATATTCCTGAATCCTCTGCTGTCATCTGCAAAAGGGAGGTGAGGGGAAGTACAGGGAATATTGTAAAACCAAAGCGTTAGACATGCTTTATCCTGTCCAATCCTTATTCCACTGTGGTAATACTAGATGCAAGTAGTCCCTGAAATAGGGTCTATGCAGGTATTTTGCTCCGTTACATCCTGAGCTGGTGTTTTATAGAGACAAGGTTTACATGATCTTAGAAATCCTAAATGATAGGGTCATAAACTCCATCATTAGAAGCTTAGAGCCCCTCAATGTAAATTGACTAAGGTCGAAACGATGGGCAGACACAACTAGTTCATTGTGTGAGAGGCGGAATCAGGCAAATGAAAGATCCATACAAAGTCTAACCAGGATGCTAAAGCTATGGAGATCCGTTGACCTTCACCTAATAACAGAGCCCTGACCACTCTCTATGACACTCCTGTTTTGTTATAAAGCAAAACGGAACTTCTGCCCACGCGGGTCAGCGACGGCAAAATAAAATCCTAACCAAACTAAAATCAAAAAAGAACCAACCCGCGGGGCTCCCGACGCCATGGTATTCTTTGATCCCCCCTGGGTTCGGACCCTGCTAGCAGTGCTCCCTCCCGGGGCCCCAGCTTTATTCCGCCCTCCACCCTCAGGGGTACGAGGCTTTTTTCCCTCTTACCG
>JAWLRI010000985.1:1928314-1946651 GCA_034781795.1 Crypturellus tataupa | reverse complement strand
AAAAACTAGACCATAATAGGTGCATAGATTCACTTCAGGATAAATATGTTATGGTCACAGATGCATCATTTGGTCCTCTGCAGCGGACAGTACATTTGCTCATCGGATGCATTTGAACTAAAGCCAGATTTGTATTTGTATTTTGTTTCCCCAGGAGATCTAGCTTTTAGTTTTAGCTTCTAATCTAATTCCCTAGAAATAGTTTATCAGCTCATAAATATAAATAAATAAAAATTGCTGCATTTTCATGTGCAGCAAAAATTCCTACACCTTTTTCTCCTATTAATAATAATAAATAGGTAGGATGGGGTTCAAGTAGTCTTGGAGGAAGAAATTGAGACCCAATATCTGAGGATGGAAGAGAGGTGTCCTTGGACACATGACAATTGATCTCGTTCCTTAACATTGTCATAGAAAGTGGCCACCACCAGCAGCTGAGCTTTATAAGGTGACAGTGAGCGATTTGTCTCAGAGGGGATTATGATGGTGTGGTGATCAGGCTTCCAGAACTGCTGTGATCTTATAGTAGAAGAAGGGAAATTTCAGTCAAAAACATCCCTTGGCTGCAGTCTTTGTTGATAATGAAGAATGATGAGAAATAGAAAACCAAATGTCTTTTTAAGACAAAATTTCCTTGCTCCTCCCCATTGTGAAATCCACAGATCTCACTTTGCATAACATTTTCATAAACAGAGAAAAATCTCAATAGCAATGAAATAAAATTAAGATACAGTGGTGCCCCACTGAACACCTATCATACTTTCAAAATAGAGTATTCACTTGCTGTAAAGGTTATTTCAAGCTAAGAATCCATTTATTTGAATGTATTTCCATTTTAATCAATATCCTTTAGAAATGGCCTCTTTCTTAGTCATGTAAGGTGAATTAGTATAATTTTAAGGACATGTATTTCTTTTTCCAAATGTTCTTATATTGCAAGGACATATACAAGATTGGATTTTCACCTCTGGTAGAGTCAACAACTCTTTCTTTATGTTAGTGCAACAAGAAGATGAGTGCTGCAGGCAAGATTTTCAGAAGAGCTGTTTCTGCAGCACCTGAACAGCGTGGTGACAATTCCTCATTTGTAGTCCCAAAAGATCTCTTAGCAGCTCTGTGAAACTTTACTTTCTTCTCAAAAGTCTGACCCACATCCCACCAAAAGTATTGAAAAACTTTCATTAATTTCAACAGGTTTTCTATCAGGGCCCTATCCAAGGCAAGTACTTTCTTTTAGTGTGTGAATAGGATATAATTACCTTTTATTACATCAAATGTGGCAAAAGATGGGCAAGTAATTTTTTTTCTACTTGGGCTTGTGCATTTTTGTAACATTTCCAAAATGCTGACTTATGCACACAGTTACTCTTGAAACACAATTACTCATATATAAATCTACATTTGTGTTTAAATGTCACTGTTAACAAGAACACTTCTGGTAACAAATTTGTTTATCAAATATACATCAGAAAGTGGCACATTAAATAACAAAATGTTTAATAAAAGACGTGCTCAGCATTTTTACAGACAACCGGGGTCCACCCCAACATTCCTTTATGTAAAAATAAATTATATCATTAATGTCAATGGATTTAGATTAAATTTGTGGTGGGGGATTCTCAGATTTTATTTTGTCACTACTTCTCAACTATTTAGCTTTTAACTCTGGGACCAGGACTGACTCATAGACTGAAGTCAAGGGAAGAATTCTGACTGATTTGAGGAGAGTCATAAAAAGTCTGCCTTTTAGAAAGTGAAGGCACTATTGGACTTTTTTTTTTCTTTAATCTGAGAGACATCTGAAATTCATTATTGTGGCTAGATTTCGGGAGTATTATTAGTCTGATGACAAAGAATGCTTAAGGATGAAAAGAATGATAAAAAACATGAAATAACTCCTTTGTAAGGAAAACTTAAAGAGAGCAGAACTCATCACTACCATTATTTTCTGAAGCAATATAGATTATTGTTTTTGGTCACAACAAACATTGAGCAATATGTTAATTACTCTATCAACAGCACTTAATTCTCCAATGTTTCTTCAATAATTATTGTGGAATGACACCTCCTGATAGTCATTTCCTCTCTCTGAGATGGAACAAGGAAGGCTAAGTCATCCTTGGAACTGCTTATGTCTCTCCTATTGACTGCAAAAGTGCCTAAGGTCTCGGTTCTGTTGCTTAAAGAGAGGAACCTCTGGACATCTGGGATGGGCTGAGGTTTCTGGACATTCACTTGGGACTAGAAGACAGGACACAAAACCAAGAGGAGAGTTGTACATCGCTGGAGGCCAGTCAGATAACCTGAACTATTTCAAATGATGATGGAGTTGGGCCCTAAGGAACTATACATTGCAATTAGTCACCTCATACTCTGGTTTCTCAAGACGCTGGGTTTGGTTAAAAACTCCACTTACAAAGTTCTTTGTGCTCCTGCCGGGGGATGAGGCGCTCTATCCATGAAGCCACTCTGCAAAATGAAAATAGGAAACAACAGGTGGGTGCATAAACCTCTGCAGCATGCAAAATTGGAAAGATGGGGAGGTGTTTTTTTACCTCTGTTTACAGCATTGGTGAGATTGATATCAGAATACATTTGAAAAGATACTGAAAAATTGTCAAGGATGCCGTGAAGAGCCAGAAAAAAAAAATTATATTAGAGAGTTTAGAGAAATGCCTTGCAGTGAGAGATTTAAGCAGCTCATTCTGTCTAGCATATCAAAGATGTATTTTAGTATAACCTGAAAGTCAAAACTGAATGATTCAAATTGGTAAAGTCAAAAAAGCAATGGCTTTGTTAGGAGGCCTAACCCTCAGTGCTGATATGACAATGCATCTTAACACAATTATAATGATTTATTTGTCAGCTGGGACAAAGTTGCATGGCCCTTTGCTAAATTTGAAGATATGTTTATAAATACGTTTATATACGTGATGCTTAAAGAATAATAAATATGTAAATCTAGGTTTAGAAGAACTTCTGTTATTTTATTACATGTTCTATTGAATGAGTGGTTGGGGTAATTACAAAAATTTGCAGGCAATTTATGTTTCCTTCCAGAGAGATGAAAAAAAGAAAGGAGAAATCTAATTTTGTTAAGGAATGTTATAAAATGATTTTCCTAGGATCTCGTACACAGAAAATGTATAGCATCTAGTTTCCAAGGCCACAGGAACTGATTGAGTTTTCTTTATCCTGTATCTGTCCTCATGACATCCACAAGGAAAACAACTGTAAAATTTCTAGTGAGGCTCTATGAAACTTCTCATTAAAAGGGACTCAAGATATTGAAATATATTCCTATAGTGGCAAGGAAAATAAGAATAACTGCTCTTCTCCTCCATTACCCTCTGAGGTTTGTTTTTCCATGGTGTCTCTGCAGCAATCTCCTCTCTCCCTGCCTCCCCATCGTCATGTGCTGCCCATAGGGCCACATCAGCAATGGGTCATCCCCAAGATGTTGGCTTGGACCAGGCGATGGAGCCCAGTGCCTCATGGCCCAGCATCTGCCCAGCTTAACGGCCTCATAAAAAGAGCCTGGATCCTCTTGCACCTGGCTACATAGATAGAGCATCTTGTTTGGAAACGCGTTGCATTCAAATGCAAGATGCAAATAATTGGCACATGATGTAATTGCTATATAAATAGGAAGGTGGTTTACACACAAATGTAGCAGTGCTATTAAGAGGTGATCATTAGTTACTAATATAAGAAGTCATTTGATCATTAACGTATTGTTCATTATGTATTTAGTGTGTAAGTAATAACTTCCTTAAAAAACACAGCAGAATAGGGAGTATCTGTTCTCTATAGATGAACAGTAACATTAGTGACTGTTAATGTTTAAATTTCTCTAGCAATTATCTACCTTTAGAAAGACAATTTTCAAAAAAAAAAAAAAAAAAAGACCTGAGAATATTTTGACCTATTTCAAATAAAATTCCCGTTCATGTTAAAAATGATGAAGTTAAATAGACAGAAAAGAAAATGGAAAGAATAGACGAAAGTGTTAAAATTATAAAGATATGCTGAATGTTTCCTCCCAAAGAGCTAAAGCAATTAATTCCCTATTACATTTGCCTTAAAGGATTATGTATTCATAAACTGACAGCTCAGAAAGGACTATCCCATCAAGGTGCCAAACTAGTCAGCTATGACAGCAGCTCATATTTAAATCCCACTATACCTGAAGAGTTGTATGTCACCACAACAGTGAAAATACAGAACACGAGACTATAAACCTTTCTGATTTAAACCAATCACAAACTCTACTCCCATGTTTCCAATGTCATGATGTCTTTCATTCTATACCTTTGTCTCATCTCACTCTTTTTTTTTAATTTGTCTAACAAGTGAAAACAAACAAACAAACAAATAAAAACCAGCAAGATGATGATCTTGATAAAGTCTTGACAAAGCACAAAGAAAGAGCAATTTTCTTGTGTGGGGAGTTCTAGGAGCACTCCAAGGCCAGTTCTGCCCTGCAGTCACAGTCATGGCTATGATCCATGTACTCATGCTAAACCAGTGTTCAGCTCAATGATCCAGTTATGTTGCTGTGGCAGCACTAAATTTAACATGGATCACTAAAACCATCTGAGATGCTGAAATAAGCCCAGGCTGAGCTTTGAGTTGAACGTGTATTCTGGCAAGACAAAGCTTATTTAAATATGTATATGTATATAAAAACACATACAAACATACACACGATGTTACATACATCACATATATGCATTCATTCATAAGCACGCATACATACCTACATATTTGTGTGTGCGTATACTTGATATGTGCAACTATAGTCATATTCTAGTCATCAACTTCAAGGATATTAGGAAGCTTGCCAAACACTGCTGGCAAAGTCTATTTGAACCTTTTTTTTTCCTTTCCTGCATGATGTGATAAATGTAATACTGTAATTTCATTTGCTTTCAGCTTTTCTGTTAGACTCCAAATTATTTTAAGTATGGCTGCTAACAAGAAAACAAGCTCATTTGTGTTAATACTGACAAATAATGGAATTTAATTGTGATTTAAGCATCCTAATGTTCATTGATTACTTCTTTCAAAAGCAGCCCTTGAATAACCTCTTTTAAATTGCAGAGTTTAAGCTTTTCCTTTGGTTTTATAGGACTGGGCTTAGGCCACTCACTTCTGTTCATTTCTAATTGTCCGGAAATTTCATGGTCAAATCTTTTGCCTATTTTCTATTACACTTGGCTTTTCATTATTTTTCTTCAATTAAAAATGAATTGTCCTTGTAAATTTGTGGGGTTTGTTGTTGTTTTTGTTGTTTTTGTGTGTGTTCATTCTTTGTAGCTTTCTCAAGGCATATCAAAGGATCCTATCTACCTAATACAGCAGGAATCATGTCTGAGTTAGCTTTGGAGAAGCAATTATTGAGGTTCGGGCCCTACAATCTTCTGCTACTTTAAATTCTCTGCTTTACAAATCCTGAAGATAAGATTACTTGGCGCTCCACAGCCCTCTTCTACTGCATTGCTAAAATGAAATGCTTCAATATTCTTGAAATGAAACATTCTGACATTATCAAAATGCAAGGAGAAGATGGAAATGATTCAATTTGACCCTTTCCCATAACAATGTCACTGAAATCAGCACATTTTCACAACCAGTTTTGATTTGGGCAAAGCCGCCTTTTTTTTTCTTTCTTTCTTTTTTTTTTTTTTTTACCCTGGAAAATGATTTCATTAAAAACAAATGACCAGCTCTAATTACAACTCACTGAGCCTTTGCTCCAAAAGTCAAAGCCATTAAAACAGCACTTACTCTGTGTCTACTGGGAAACAATTTTTCCCTTACAGGTTGCTATGAGAAAGCTCTTTCTTCCCTTTCAGGAGAGTTGGTATTTGATGTCCTTGTGACTGTAAGTTGAATCATGTCTTGCCACAGTTTGTAAAAAAGTTTTCAAGAATTTCATAAACAAGCAAAAGGCAAAGGGCACATGCCAATCCTTTGAATAAAATTGCCATTGACTTCCAAGTTTAGTTCTAGAAAGGTACAGATTTAAAGCCTTGTCTATACTACACCCAAGTCTGAGCAGAGATCTGAGCCATCTTCTGACTCAGAGACAATACAGTCACATGAGGGTCGTCCCATACCCAAATTAGGCTGTGGCTTTGCCCATGCTACTAAATTAAATGTACTTCAGTCTGTACCTGGATGTTGAGGCCAACTATCAAAAAATGGTTTCCTCTGCACTACTGAACCCTCAAAACTCCAAAACTGGGGGAGCTGCGTCCAAGATGCCTTTTAGGAGCAAACCCTGCACTATAGTAATGTCCAAAGGGTGCCTGGACATTTCAGTAGTGCCAGAAATGCACCATAAATATCCTATAATCTTATCAGCATAGACAGTACAGTTTCAGTGCTCATATCTAATTAATATAATAATATAAATTTTGACAATTATTGATCATATCTTTCTATGGATGGCCTGACTGGGGCCATCCGTGGTGCCCCTAGGCAGAAGATAGATGCGGCCAGTGCCGATGTGGGAGCCTATCTCATCACAGGGCTTTTAAATCAGACCTTGTCTAGAGCAAAGTCAGCTCTTGAGTCTGACTGCACCTCTGGGTGCATCCCTCCCTCGGCCTGGGATGGGAGAGCTTTGTACTGCTTTTATTTTAGCCTTGGTATGTCAGAATGGTCCCAGGTTTATTATTTTGGTTTGGGGTCTTAATTTAGGCAACTTTTGATAGTTTACAAGAGATGGAGATGAATGCAGATGAAGCTGGGTCTCAAACACGACTTCAGTGAGTATCACATCGATCTTCCTTTTCCTTCGTTAGAAGGGTGTTTTGCCATCAAAACAAATTCTGTTGCTATGAAGCCAGTAGAATAAACAAACAAACAAAACCTCAAAACAAAAACAAAACTCACAGTCTTGAGTTTAGTCTAGTGTTAAGACTTCTTAGTCTTCCTAGTGTTAAGAAACTTCTTTCAGCATCCTGGACTCAGTTTTCCCACTTGAACACATGCCTCCTTTATGGGGGGGACAAGAATAAAGTAGAAAATAGTCACCACTCTTTGCTCATCTTCATCTTTCTTCATTTTCATCACTCCTCTTCAGAGCATGGACAGACTGAAGAGATCCGCCAGCTCATGTCACACTGTAGTTTGGGGCTACCTCTGGCCTTGAGTTGGGTCCAGCAGAAGAGCGGCAGCTACTGACGAAGTTCAACTTTAATTGGTCTCTCATTGACTTGAGCCTTTTCCCTCCTGCTCCCGCATCCTTCCCACTGCGGCAGGTGCAGCAGGCAGGAGCTGACACCAGTCACCTCCACGGGCTCCGCAGAGATGCACTTCTAAATCAGGAATATTGTTTCACAGTGCAACGCTTTGAATGAGGCCCTAATTGTCGCCTTTTTTGGGGAAGAATAACGAAGTGAGTAGCTGAGATGGGAAAATAAGTGTTGGGGGAAGGTGATTATCATCAGGAAGCGCCTTGAGAAGAGAGGTGGGGAGCTGGGCTCCGGGTGAAGGGGAAGAGCTGGGGAAAGAGCCAACAAAAGCAGCATTTGATTTGGCATTGTGAAAAGCTCTGGGTGAAATTAAAACCTGTGAAAGATTAAAGATCAGCAAAGAGCTACAAATACTCAGCATAGCTTCGTTTCAGTGTGTGGAGTCTGGGACAGAGTACGCACACCTCTTTTTTATTTTTTTTTCCTCTTTTTTTATTTGCACGCTCTTTTCAACAAACGTGAAATTTCCAGCCAAAGCAGGAGTGCTTCACACCCACACAGCCCCAACAGCCTGGCCTGGTATGATGGCTCTGTCCTGGGGCACCAGCCAAAGGTGGCAATCGTCACCACCCCATCTTCTTCCTCCCTCATCTAGAGGAAGAGAAGTTGCTCTTCCCTCTCCTTTGGTTCCTCTATGCTTTTTTCCACTTTGGAAAGGTTTCATTTTATGCTACTGTGGACTTGGCAATCCATTTCTTGCCCACGTGTGAAAAAAAAAGATATATATATATACATATATATATATCATATATATATATTTATACATACATACGTATATATGTGTATCTTTGGGGGATAGCTAAGCTCTGAGGAGATAAGGACTTGATGGATATATCTGCGTGCACGGTGATACATAAGGACTCGGAATAGCTACCAAGAGGGTGCTGAGACTCTACCATTTGCTGCAAAGTTGTGCTCCACAACCCACAGTTTGGTTTTACAAAGAAAATGTTCCAAAGCTCATAACTGTGAGGGGGAAAAAAAATCATAAAATGAAAGATGAATGGTATCAGATGTGGTAACACCCGCCTGGATCATCAGTGGTCTCATACATCAGCTTCAGGAAGTGGGAATTGGGAATGTCCATGGTGGTAGACAGCTCTGAAACCTAATAACATCAGAAATATAACCTATATTAAACCTTTCAGTTTAATGAAGCAGCAATATCCAACCAATATTGTTATGATCCCTCAACCCCAGTCCCCAGGTCCCTTCAAAACCTCTAAAAGTGCCATGATCCCTTAAAAAAAAGGCAACTTTTCCATCTTCCTCTCTGATAACATTTACATGTGACTGGAAACTACTAAACAAAGCAAACAAATAAACAAAAACTCTCATTCCTAAATGTACAAATAAATACTCAGCTGGTTTTGCACTGTCTTATTCATGTTAATATAAATAATTTAATAATAGCCTTTATTAAAAATTACCAAAGCTGCTTACAGACTTTCTATCTTCTTGAATCCGGTGCAGCAAAATTTAGGGATCTTTGTCTCAGAATTTATGTCTGACTTGCCACTGAGTACCATCACCTCCGTGGGAGAGAACAGCCTGAGTTATCGCTCCGGGTATGAACCAGACTGGATGACCTCGTAGGTCTTTTCTGGCTGTGCTTTCTGAAAGTCTATTAAAGGCCACTGTCAAAACTGCACCTCTGTGTCTGCTGCTGGGAGGGAAGGGGGACGTTTTGGTTTGCAGTTAAGGCACAAACTTGGGACACGTGAGATAAAATATCCACCTTTCCTCCTATCCCAGCTGATACAGGTACAGGTACAGATCAACAAAAGGAAAAGTATTCTCCAAAATGCTCAAATTGCTGGCTTAAATATAACCTCCAAAGTAAATGAAAAAAAAAGAGAAATTTTAAGGATTTTTTTTTTTTTTAATTGCCAACCTGATTCACACCTAAGCCCAGATTATTATTTGGGAGGCAAACAAGGACCTTTTTTCAAGATATATTTGAAAAGACAGTTAGGTTAAGCATCCATTTCTTGCATGCAAAATGCAAGAAATACAGTGTGTCTGAATTACACTGAGTGCAGTTTGAAGGCTATGGACACAAGACACTTCACCTTGATCGCCTGCTCCCTGGAAAGGGCCACAAAGTCAATGTAGTTTATAGCCTTTTTATAAATCTTACAGGGTTAAGTTCCCTAAATACCTACAGATGAGTCCAATATAGGATTAAGGTAACTATTACGTACTACAATAATGGGTTTTCTGTTCTTGGGCCCGGATTACTCTCATACCTTTAGGAACAGAAATCAGGATCCAGGTCACCTTAGGTTTAGATGGAGTTCAGCTGCCTCTAGGGCATAATATTGGTTAGGTAGAAGCTGAAATGCCTCCTCATCTACGTCATGGAGACATTTGGGGCACAACTCAACTGCATCCTGCTCACACATGCACTGTAGATGTCTAAAGCAGGATGTTTGCTCTTGGCTAAATCTTGTCCTTATGGGCCTCAAAGAAAAGGTCGGTAGGGGAGCAAGAAAGGATTTCACAATTTTTGCCCCATGGCACTTAATTTTTCCCCAAATTGGCTTTGACGTGCATTTTAGAATCAGATCTAACATTATTTTTAAAAATTGGGCTGGTGTTTCTCAGTCACTCATATACACTTGATGATTTACTCCTGTGGACTTGTCGCATGGCAGCAGCGAACATGCACCCATATTTCTGAGGACTGTCACAGTCAGCACAATACAAGAGTTAAATATTGCCACCGAGTATTTTTAGTTGCTTTGAGAAATGTACAAGAAAAAATACCAAAATATAGGGCAACATGCTGCAAAAAAATAAGCACTTAAAAAGGAACTAAATGAAACTGAAAAACAACCCCATGCATATGATTACCATTTCAAATAGGGAAAGCCTGACCCATTGGATACTCCTGAGAATGCTACCCCATGTAAAGGTATTCATATATATCAGCATTTGTAGGATCCAGAACAACAGTGGGGTCATTTTGTTTAAAATATATTGTGAACTCAGCAGGATGCATCTGCTTTATATTAGTCTTGTGGAAACACTATAAAGGGCTTTGGGGGGCTTTTTGTTTTTTTGTTTTTACTTGGTGGATAATTGAGATAAAATTGTACATGTATAAAAAAAGCCAGCAATTCATGACAGAAATATCTTACCATCCTAGGATATTGAAAAGGAAACAGAAGTCTGAAAATTAAATATGTACCTTTGAGCAGCTATTTATTAAAGTATCTAATGATATTTCAATATTCCCTTTATAATTATATTGCAGTACTGGGGGTTTGCTTCTGTTCTGACAATATGAAAAATTATATTTTAATACTTAATACTACCATAGTTCAGGTTTCAGATCAACTGATTGCTTTTGGCATGGAGCTAACTCTATTCAACCTTGTATTGTCATAAAAGCATATGTAATGCCAGTAACTCTTACTGCTGGTTTAAACTGATCTGATTTGGTAGCATCATTGCTGCAATTTGTCATTCCCCTTGCACAGATGCAAATGACAAAGAATGAGAGAATCAGGCCCTCTGTGCTGACAAGGAGCTCTTATCTTCCCAGTGTTTTGCTAGCTGATCATACTGTTTCCTTGTCCTTTCATTTAAGGTTCATCAAGATAAAAGTGTTTATTTGATTTTTTTCTCTTTCTTTCTTGTTCTCAGTCTTTCGGTACATGCTGTTCCTCCTAAGGATATTTCGTGGTCCCCTAACTGTTTCTTTATGTGTATTCTGCTCTGGCAGTATGGACTTACCTAATTACCTAATGAAAAAAATTTAAGTCATAATGTAGAAAACACAGTGAGAATAAGGTGGATTTTAAATGTCATTTCCTCATAACTTATGAACTTTAATGCTTTTTGGGAGGATGCACAAAGGACGGCCCTTAGGTTCCCACCTCCAGCTCTGCTTTCAGGATGAACTCAGCCCAGAAAAAGGGATTCATGTGAGCAGCCTTGGTCTCACAGCCTCGGTGTCAGCAAACATCCTATACAGTGCAAGAGCAGGAGCTGCTACAGTCCTCTGTTTGTTTGCTTTTTTTCTCAGCTTAAATAAAACAAGAGGGGGGAAGCGTTCTGAAGACATAGTTTCTGCTTATGTGAGAAATTCACAGGGAATAAAAATAAAAATCTATTTACCTTCAACCACCTGCAGTGAATTATGAATACTGAGGTGTCACCAATTTGCATAGAGCATGTACATGCAGCTCATTCTTACTTAATCCTTTTGCTTGAGCTTTTTATTATTTCTTATTATTATAAATTCAAGTTCGGAAGGCAATTTCAGCACCTGAAATATTTAGAGAGGAGTTTGATTATGTTATTATGGAGAAAACTGATTTTTATCAATTGATTTGGCAAATTCAGGCTCAGACATTCTGCAGTCCTACAATCTCCCATCTTGATTACTGTGACATCCTGCTCACCTTACCTTGATTCATATTTACGTGATATCAGACATTCAAAGCACAAACAGCAAAGCACAGAAATGTCTACCCATTAGCTTACTGGCAGCATTTCTCTCTCTGGTCCTGCCTCCTTTTCTCCCTGTCTTCCACACCAGTTTCACAGGTTTGTCTTCAGATTCTTTAAATTAGCATCATTATAACCAGGACGACTGAGATAGTGAGGAAAATAGGTATCAAATAGGAGATCATTACTCATCTAAGCATGGAGAAAACTGCTTGGCTTTCTCACTAGCAAGAGAGAGTCACTCACCCGAGAGAGTACTAAGGAAGGTGTTACAGATATCCAATGGTTTGTCTATATTCCAGTGGCAAAGATGCACAATAGTACGGTATGAGAAGAAGTAGCCTTAGGCTGCTTTTCTGTTTTATTACCCAAGTTTGTATTCCCCAAGATGCATCGAGGACTTGAACATTTGCTACACGCTGTTGTCTTCGAACTGTCATGCACCCCCTAAGAAAAGAGTAGAGAACAAAGTAGGAAAGGACAAAGTCAAGAACTGATAGGGAAAATAGCAGCAGGAGAAATGCAGAAGGAGAGAGCAAGAGGGTCTATGTCTGGGGGAATGAGAAAAGGCAGAGATGGTGGGAGTTGTCACAGGATTGTAACTGTGAACAGGGATGAGACTGCTAAGAGGAAAGATAAGGGTGCAAAAAGGTAGCAATGGGCAAAAAACAGCAGATGCCAACAAGAAACCAGCAGAGTTGGGTGTGAGGATCCCTTAGAGACAGACAGTATCTAGAATAAGAGTCATCCACATCCATATAGAAGTAGAAGTGGAGGAGGAACAGGATGTGAATGAACAAAACTAAAAGGAAAGGATAGAAATTATGATAGGTAAAGAAGAAAAAAATGGTTAATGGCATCTAGCAGAGCAAAGCACTGTCACGACTCAGAGCTCCAGTTTGTAATGAGTGTGTGGCCCAGATGTCGAAAAGGTTATGGCATTCCCTGCCTACCCAGAGAGACTCCCAAGGGAAAAAATATTTTGTTGTCACTTACACTATGGCAGGTGAGAGGTGTGAGAAAAGGGGAGAAGGGAAGGAAGGAGATAACTGAGCAGGAAATTGATTTACATTTAAATGTTATGTTTTTATTACTTTTTTTTTTAATTCAGTGTGAAACCTCATCTTTTAAACAAGACAAATCAGAGTAAACTATTTTTTATAGTAGCAAAAAATGATTGACACTCTAAGGTAATACTTTTAAATTCCTCCAATTAAACAAAGCGAATTTAATTTTAAGTTTAATTAAAAGGAAATTTAATTAGAAAGAAGATTAAATTTTAATTAAATTTCTCCAAAATCCTTATCCTTGCCTTTACTGCTAATATTTCTCTCGGAACCAAATCCCTTTTTAATATTCTTAAATTCTATTCTAGTAAACTTCCCTTTTATATTAAAATTATATCTGCCTGGATGTACTCGCTCCCAGGAAAAAAAATCATTACCCCTCTTAAAATACTTGAAGAGTACACCTGAGACACAGAGTAACTCAAGAGCGACCAGTGGAACGTTTGGATGTGCTCTGAGTGAGACATTGCTAAATTAACCCACATGCTGCCGAATGCTCCACAGTCAGAAATGCATCTCTGTGTGCTGAAATAATCCTTTCTCGTATGTAGTTGCCCACTGTTCAGCACGCACACTATGTCCATCTGGGCTGCACTGCTCAGTATTCCCTGTGTTCTGATTACATGTCCTTTTTCTTTCCCTCTACTGATTATTTATTTACTTATTTATTTATTATTTATTCTACCTGCTCTTGTCTGTAAGATTGGGCTTGTACTGGTCACAGTCCCCAAGAAGGAGTAGGACAAATTTGTGCTTTGTCTCCGCGTTCCTCAGACATCAGCTCCAGCGTCTGTGTCAGATAACGCTGATAGGGATAAGGATCGTTGAGATACTAAAAAGATACTGTAAGACACTGCACAGCTTGGCAAGGTTCTTCTTGGTGGTTTCTGCAGGCAGAGACAGCTGTAGGACAGATACTGTCACTCAAGACCTGGTCACAGAGGCACCCACTTGACATTCTGACCATGCACTTGAGTCTTCTAGGACATATCTCCTATATACAAGGCAGGAGTATGCCAGCTGCTACCAAAACTGACATCCACACCCTTAGAGCTGTGCTTAGGATGTCTTTCCACAAAAACATCTTCTTAATAAGCTATTTTAAACAGCTTGCCCTTAATTCAGAACCAACTATGTTTATTTTAAACATTTTTACAGTGGCCAGAAGTCCTGCCAATGGATACCATGTTGTAAGACATAGATATTGATGTGGTTACAATTATGTGTATAATTTTCTGTGCTGAACACTTGGATTGTTTTATCCAGCAGCTGATTATCTGCTCCAGCATCTCTTCTTTAGCAGTAGCCAGTACTACACACTTCAAAAGAGGATGTAAGAGATTTATAATGCCACATTTGCAAAAACCCTGTCCATAGCTGTTGCTTTGTCAACTAGGAAAGTCACATGTGCAATTTGAAAAAAAAAAAAATGCAGATGATTGAGCCTGTGAAACTCAATTTTTCTGATTTTTTTTGTCGACAACAAACCTCAAGGGGTGTTGAGTGGTGCTGCAGTGTATTCATTAAACTTTTGAATGACTGCTCGCCAAACACACTCTGAAGAGTTCATAAAGCTCCATTTACTTTGCAAATGAATCTAAGACCCAGCTTCCCAGGTGAAATCAAAGCAGAGTTCCCAGTAGATGCAATGCGTGCAAGGTTAATCCCAATAGTCCCTCCACCTAGCAGATTTATCACCATCCTCTGCATCAGGAGAAATTCTCCAGCAAGTAGTTGTCTACTTTGGCTTCTTCTCTTCTACTCATTGACATTTCTGAGGTCACTCAGGTTCCTACTGGACAGCAGTTGTGTGTATATATATATATGTGTGTGTGTGTATATATCTATAAAAAATAATTTCTCCTTAGGTTTCCTCACCCTAAAGTAATCTGTTTTGTCCCAGGGGGCACCTCATTCACCTTCTGATCTTCATGCTCTCCATACTTCCCTCCTGCTCACTGCAAAAGTCAGCACGAGATGACCTTTCTCTTCACCAGCTGTCAGACCTGGCTGGGGTTCTTGGACAATAGAATTATTGCTTTGTGTAGTTTCCTTTTTCTTCTGTCTCTTAAAAATAAACATAGAGCAAGTGACAAAAAGTCATTTGCTTCAAGGCTAAGTTGCAGAAGTGATTGGAAAACATACAGAGCAAGGACGGATTAATAAAGCGGGCCAAAGATATTATCTTTATTTTCTCACAAATATAGTCCTAAGAGAATTCTACGATAGGTTTGAGAACATGGTGATAATCTTTTATTTATAGTCATTAAATTGTTAACATGATGCAGATTTAAGTTCTTGTTATTGTATACCACTACTCATTTTGAAATCTCTCTTTTGGGAGGAAGGTGTTTTTATTACTAGCTTCCATTATACTAGGAGCAGCACAAAGTCCAACAGGCAACACTAAGTTTTTAAATAGGAACGGAAATAAAGGAAAAGAAATAACATTATCTCTATTTTTCAAGTGAGAAACTGAGGAACAGAGCAATCGGTTGTGTATTCACCACTGTAAAACGTTCTGACAAACTAATTTGAAAAATTCCATGAATTCAAATAGCAAATCTTTTGCAAAACAAAGAATTTAATCCTGATTTCCAGACTTCCAGACTGCTACTTCAGCAATAAATGGAAATTTCTATTTCTTTATAGGAAATATAAGAAAAACGCCTCACAAAATTTAGATTACAGACATTTGGCTGAATATGATACTATCCAAGTGATGAAATGTGATGCCATCCACATATCTGAGATCAAATCATTATACTCTCTATATATACTATATATGTACAGGTATGTGTATATGAATGTATATATACAGATATATAATAGATGCATAGTATAGATATAGTTTTTCCATGGGTGATCAATCTATTTAAATGTTTCCCCATGAAAGGATAAACTCTAATTGTTAGGGCACTTAAAAAACATCCAAGGCTGCTATTTAAACAATTCTGTTTTGATATGCAGAAGGTAGAATCAGTACATATCTAGAATTTTCCAACACCAAGGAGTATGACATTGACCTGTCCGTTCAAAAACAGAGCAGAAGATGGTGGATGTTTACGTTCTTTGCATTAGGAGATACTCCACCTGGGCCATATTCTGAAGGTGATGTGTCACTGAGCTGGAAGCTCTGGGTGGTTTGGCATTATGTAAGCTACAAGGCTCATGATACTAAACATTTCAAAAGATGAAGCTTTGAAAAGAAACATGTACGAAACTCAAGACAAAAAGCACAATAGCGTAACACTACATATATTTCTATCAATGAGGGCTTTTCCAAGTGATGTGTCCTACCTGTAGGCCAAAATTCTTTTGCAGAGGAGGGTGAATACAGTCAGTGCCACCCTGTATGAAGCTAGTGGTTACCCAATGCAGGTTGCTATCTGTGGGAGGAACAAAGGAGGAATCAAAAGATTCAAGAAACTTCACTCATGAGGGAATTTTCTTCCTTTCCCACAGTAGGGTGATATCTTCTTATACCAAAAAGTATAAGTATTTATCTCCTTTCTCTTTATGATGTTCAAAGAAAACTGTTCTTGTGTATTAAGTGTATTCTGCAGACTATCCAGAGAATAAGGAGCTTTCATCACGTAGACAAAAAAAATTGAGAAAGTTTTATGGGGTGTGTTTCATTCCCGTTGGGTGCCCACCAGCCATGACTACTGCCCTTTGGGCCACACAATCAACCTCCTCACTCATGAAGATAAATGTCGTATCAGCCCTGCAGTAAGCCATCATCTATTCTTGAGAAACAAAGAGAGTATATAGCATGACCTTCCTTGAAATATTGGATCTATTTACACGGGTTTGCGTGGACCACATTACTTATGAGTCACCAAGGGGAAACTGAGCTCCTTGTAGATAAAGCGATCAGTGCAAACCACTGTAAATAAATCTGAAATTTCTAGAAGGTCGCACAATGTCTGATTTATACTTCAGCAGCCTATGAAATAATGTTGACCAGGTAAGTGGTTTTCAATTATTATTTTTTTATTCACATAAGAAAAAAAAAAAAGTCCTTTTTTGTAGTATAAGGGACTACTCTGTTTTAAAGTGCATCTGGTTAGAGAGATGATACATGCCCAGGAAATAAGTTATTATTATCTGGCATAAAGCTAAATGTTCCTGGATCCGATTCTGCAATCCTTGCTCACTGGAGTGACTTGTATGGACACATGTGGCAGAATGAAACCCAGCAGCTGCAGCGATAGATGATCTTCAGAAAGTCTGAAGCTCCATTTTACTGATTAAGTTCTTTTTTCACAAATAACCTAAGTGTAGTTCAAGCCTAAGTGAAATCTTTGTATCGGTAAAGCAGGCCTTATCACAAGCACAGGCTTTTGGTCTTACAAGATAAGTAATGCAACAGTGACCAAATGACAGGAGCAGAAGTCAGGAATATTGTTTCTGTCATTAATCTGCTTTGTAACTTATTTCACCTCCCTTATTAGCCTTCATCAGACTTGTCTGTTAAAAATACGCAGGACCCCAATAATAGAGAGTATGGATGCAACAGTACTTTGGGTAATAACCATTAGGACTCCGTTGGGTAATAACCATTAGGACTCTGTTTTCGATTCAGGGAAGTCTTCTGGTTGAGTGTTTATCCAAATTGCTACAATGTGCAATATCAGATCAAAAATCTCCTTTGAACAGATTTTCTAAGAGTTCTACTTACCGACAAGAACATCATTAGAAGGTAAAAATGGCACCTCGTAAGGGGACTTGATTATCTAGTATGTCCTTCTGAGCTACAAAAGCGGATACTTTAGTGTTCTAAATAGGAACAAAATTACAAACACTTTTGGAGTGCCTAGGTGATGCAAGGAAAAAAAATCAACTTCTGAGAATTACAACAAGAAAGCATGAAAATAAGCTTTACTTAGTCAAAAAGCAAGGAAATTGAGAGGGTCTTCAGAGAGACAAAGCAATCTGGGTTATGATAGAAGACAAAATTCAGAATTGGTGAAAAATAAAATGTTCTTTGGAAAGCAAGGGAAGTCGAGCTACTAAATTATTCTTCCAGCAGAGATGTAGCTACTTATATGTATATCTTGTATATGTATATCTTGTACACAATGAGAGGGAGGAAAAAGAAAAAATATTTTAATGTTTAAGTCAATTCTGCAACATAATTTGAAATATCAAATCTGATCCAGGTTACCTTATCTTTATAAAAGTAAAAGAAAATGTGATAGACTGGTTAGTGCTGACTTTCCGCTGCCCTGTGATGCCAGCGCTGCAGACATTTACGCTGTTGCAGAGAATTCAGAGCGGGTATAAACAATTTGATTAGGTGTGTTTTGTACCTCCTTTTCACTATGTAGGGCAATATGGAATCTAATTACAGAATCAGCCTTGCTGATTTCTCTGGATAAATGTATACCCCTAGGAAAAGCTGATGCTTCTTAATCTCCTCGCTATTGGAGGCCCACAACCCTGCTGTTCAAAAGCACCTCTTTCATTAAAAAAAGAAAAGAAAAGAAAAGAAAAGAAAAGAAAAGAAAAGAAAAGAAAAGAAAAGAAAAGAAAAGAAAAGAA
>JAWLRI010000985.1:1889805-1922479 GCA_034781795.1 Crypturellus tataupa | reverse complement strand
TGCCATGTGCTCTAGGTGGCCCTGTGTGTGCAGGGGGGTTGGACTAGATGACCTCTAGAGGTCCCTTCCAACCTTAAGCATTAGATGATTCTATGATTCTGAAATGTTTTCCATGCTTGCTATCACTGCTTTAACTCGAGAAGTTATAAGCAAACTTGGGAGTAATGTATTGATTGTTCTCAGCCAAAATAGATTACATCATACATAACACCCTGAGAGCAACATTGGATAGATTAGGGGTCCTGACGCCAGCCGAATGGTGCTGCTAGTACTCCCATTAAGTTAATTCAGGGAGTAGAATTGTTGTCCTACGAAATTACCAGAAGTTTATCATCATGGGGAATTCCGTGGTGAAATTCAGGGTCCTTCTTTGCTTAGAAAGAAGTAAACTAGTATCATGGATGAGGTTATCATGGATTGCAAGTAGGAAGTTACCTCAAATTTCAGCAAAGGGATTACATTGAGGGACAGCTAGCAAAGTCCACTGGATGAAATCATTTTGTCTCAGTCTTTCTTCTGACTAGTTCTTGGTAGTTAACCTAGTAAACTGACTTTCTGTACCATAACTCAGAGATGCTTATGTCCTTCTAGTCCCTGAATGGGTTGTGTGACCTGCGATGGAGTTCAAATTTAGACTTTTGTATTTGGTGTCTAGATGGAAGTATCTACAGCTGTGCACTCTGAGCTCTTATTTTGTTCAGTGATGATACAGTCAGAAGAGTCCAAAGCATTATTAACCCATCCTAAAGTAAACATGGACATTTTATCAAATGCAGGAGACCCCTATTTTGGGGACTAGAACAGTCTGAGTCTTGCTCTATGCACTTACATGTTCTGCTCAAGGAGTTCATTCTACGTTATGGAATGCTTCCCCTTCCATTTTCTTAGTTTCTCTCTTACTTAATAGTAAGTGTAGATGATTATGAAATTTTAGGATACTAGGAAATTCTGGGTATAACTTATTCCTCTAGAAATACATAAACCAAAAAGTATTTTTCTAAAATATGGAGTTTAAGTAATATTTAGGATTGGACAGTACTTAGAGGGAAATTCAAGTTTTTATTTCTTCGTGATGAAAGTCAGTCTTTGCTCAACTCTGTTACAAAGTAAATTTCTTGATAAGTGTTAAAATTAAAGCACACACAATATATATGTTGCTTTACTTGTCAGTTTGCATCTCCAGAGATATTTCCTTTGTGAAGAGGATTTTAAGGGGTTTTGCCTGGTGTTAAGAGTAGTGAGGCTTCTTCCCCTCCTCCAGGAGAGGTATTGTGGTAAAAGTTGTATCCGCAGTGAATCAGAGCATCCTTGAAGTGCTAAATAGACAAACAAGACAAAAGATGAGAAAGAAAATGGGCACAAAGGCACTTTGCCAAAGTTATAGGATGGGTCAAGGGGAGATTGAAACATGGATCACAGATCTTTTAGTTTGTACTACGTGTTCTTTCCACAAAATAGAATATGGGAAGAATTTGTTCATCTAGCCTTGTTATATCAGTACTTATCACTAGAGGTGATTCTGCTACTTTTCTCCAGACTAATCATACAGCCTTCATGTTTCTGAGTTTTCTTTTTGGACTTTCAGAAAACAGAGTAAAATGCAACACAAAATGATCCAGCAAGAAAAAGGCAATCCATTTTGTTTCCCCCTACTGCAGAGATGTGCCCAGAATATGTGCCGCCTGCTCATTTTCTCCAAGGAAGTCTACATTGTAGTACTGCACTGTGCTCTCCAAATATGAAGCATATTTACACAACTTTGCTCCTTCCTCCTCCCAAATGCATGTAGAAACCTAAAGCATACATGTTTTTGCTCTTTAAAAGGGTACTTACATGGGATATGAATCCAAGTCTGAGCTGTGCTTTGTTTGATCTGGAACTCATTTTGCCAAGAGGATGTAGACAAGAACATATAAGTGCTGACAGTTCTCCAATGCCATTTTCACAAATCCTCCTCTAGGGACAGATAAATTATGAAACGGCTCAATGGGAGGTTATACTAAAGAGCCTCAGCCCTCAGGACCACAGGATGTGCACCAAACTCACATGGGTGAATGCAGAAGTGCTGAGAACATTTAGCAACATAGATAGGACTTCGGGAATCCTCATGCTTGCCTGGGTTAACTCAAGCACAAATCTGGAGTAAATGGAGAAACCGCGATGCAAACTGTCACAACAGATTGAGAACCCGTCTCGGAGCTCCTACCGTCCACCTATATGACAACAAAACTCTCTGTCATGTCTGTATTAACAGAGTATTTTTCTCAGTATTTTCCTTTCAAATGTCTACTTTGCCTCTCTCAGCAGTGCTGAAATGCAAAATATTCATCTCACATTTTCCACAGCTGACTTCCATCCTGCTAATTCTGTTATGCAACACTTGACCCAAATGATTCCTCTCTCTTGTTGTTTTTTACCTACTTTGCTGATATTTGTAGGCAGCCTTTATGTCCAAGGCTGTCAGTGAACTGAGTCTGATCAGGCAAATTTTTACTCCCAGGACTGTGCTGCTGAATTGGAATGGCAGAGTGTGCGCTCAGCTAAGTGCATTAAGTAAAACAGCATAACAGCATGAAGCATTTTAGGCTTGTAGCCTACAATTTCCCCTCCTGCCCAGAAGTTATCAGGGAGATCTATTAACATCCTGCAAGCACAGGATTTTTCCATTCAGTTACTATTTCCTTTCCTATTCATTACTAAAATTCTATTAACCATTTCAGTTACTGATGAACATTGAGCTGATATTTTCAAAGCACATCCTAAGATGAGGCCAAGAGCTGATTAAGTACTCCTTTATATCCCTTGCTGAGCTTCATAATTAGTATACGAATAGAAAAAAAATATGTTGTCTTTGTTCACTATGTTGGATCTGCGTAACTATATGGAAACTGTATATCTCCACTGACCTCTGTCTGTGCTTTCTAGTACCTCTCAGGGTTTCCAAGACTGAGAATTTAATGCTTGTTAGGAGCAGGATTGACTTTAGTTTTCTCCAAGCAGAGGATAAGTGGAGGACCTACATACAGTCTTGTGCTGCCGTCATCGAGCTGAGCATCATCCTCCTCTCCCTCTTCAAGAGTTGCTTCCCAACTCTGCTCTTCCCAGATGGGGAATTGAAGCTCTGATATGAGAAGACATTGTCAGTGGCTCAATTTTCCATCATCAGATTTAGGTCTAACACATCCATTTCTGTTATCTAATAGCATTTTTATGCTGTCAAAATGGCTGAGGAACAAACTGTAAGTTTCTATTAATATGCTATCTGCGGTTCTTTTCATTTTTATATATTTTTTTATGCTAGTATGCAGTATCCAGCTCAGATCCACTTTTAACAACATGAGACAGGAGAGGTCCCCTAACCAACTTAAAAGGCAAATGCTTTTCAGATAGCACATCTTTGGTTTTCATACGGCTCTTGCTCGTTGTGTTTTGATCCTTTTGATGCTGAATGGTCTCTTGCTATACCTCAGTGTGATATAACGGAAGGAATGCCATGTGGTCGTCCGCAGAAAAGTCAATTGAACTAGCAGACATAAAACTGCAAACAGCTTTTACGCGTCACTAATGGACTGGGACCGCTTGGCTTTTATGATAGCTCGGAAAACCTTACACACCTAAGGTGTTGTAAAAATGAGTAACAGTTAAAAACAGGAAGAATTGTAAAGGATGAGGGGCAAAGCAGGATCGCTTTTGGCATTAGCCGTTCCACAATCCCAGACCACGGTCTGTTTACAGGTGCAAAAAAAAATGAGCTCCGTTTCTCATGGGAGAATTGTCTTTATCCCAAACACGTACTGGAAACTTGGTGATCCAAAATGTTGCTATTAAAAGAGTCTCCTTCCATCTGTTAAAAAGTGGGAATGACTTTAGTCAACAGGGACATTTTATATTGAAAGTTCAGTGCCTGGCTAACTAAGGATGCGATTTAGCACTTTCCTCTGAGTTAACAAAAATAGTGGTCTAGGAAAACACAACAGTTGCAGGGGAAGATTGTCAAAAAGTAAAATGCTTACTGGCCACCCATTAAATATTAACCTGCACTGTGTTTAGCTCTGGCTAGTGCTGTCCTTCTGTTGCTTTCAGAGGAGTTAAACTTTTTGTTTTGCATCATCACAAGTAAGTTATGCATGGTACTGTTTTTCCTTTAGCATCCAGGAATCAGAAGCAAAAAACTTCTACAAAGTTACTTTCCTCCATGCCTAAACTGGCAGAAATGTGGACGCTTAACAACCCAGTATCAGAGAAATGATTTTTTTTGCCATAAATATTGCTGAATGCTTCAAAGGATATGTCTGCTTGGTCACTAAACTGTAGAAGAGTCTTCTGTAAAGTAGAAAGAAAACCAGCCTGCATTTTAACAGTAAAATGGTCTGAATAGTCCAAGTACACATTGCTCAAATGTTATAGTGTATCATGCACCTCTGAAAGACACTGTTCCTATAGCAAAACTGAAGTCAAGTCTGACATCTGACTCATACCAACAGGGAAGACAGAGAAATCTCCAGTGCTGGCTCAACTAGGCAGCAGACAGCAGGGTTTTTTATGGCGAAATCTTTTGACCATAATAAATTTTCATGCTCTGTACCTGGATACCACGGTGAATGGCGATAGATTAGATCCATTTGTCATTTCCCTCTGAGTCACTGTGTTAAAGGAATGTGACACTTAGCAATCCAGCCATGAAAAATACAAGCTCTGTGATGTCTTATTAATATTCTCACATGTAGTTGGAAGAAAAAGTTAACTTGCAGATAGTATAGCTCAATTAAGTGGAAAACACACATCTTAAAGAAAACCCAACTCTAATTGCAAAGCTTTGACCTACAGTGAATCAGGCTTGATCTTCACTGGCTGAGCACCAAAATATATATTCTATTATTTTTTATCTTGCTGTGGCAATTAATGTAAGAAATGTTTCATGCCAAGTTAACTTTGCCTGTCTTCACATTAAAGGAAAATGAAAATAGCATCTCTGTCAGAGCGGTTGCAGCATTCTCATCCCCTGAAGGAAACCCAAGCTATGCTGACTAAGAAGACTTCAGCTTTTGATCATGAGTTATTGGATATTGACCCATCATTCAGTCAGGGTTGCAAACTGACTGTCCTGAACTGAAAGGGTTGGAATCAGATCACATCCAGGGGGAACAACTCTCCCAGCAAAACTTCCTTCCCATCTAAATCAAGCCCACAAATAGCAATCCACGTTTGTCAGACATTCATCAAATGTGACATGCTTCATGGAGCCAGGCCACAAAAACACAGGAACCTGTCATAATAACCTCACAAGAGACAGTAGACAATTCTGATGCTGCATGACATGCTGGTAGCGGATATCATGCTTCCCGAACAGGTGAATGTAAAACTCGATCTCGTAGAAAGGGAAATTGTCATTCATAAATTGAGAAAAAGGCAGCTATCTGATCCAATTAAAATGTACATTGATTACTGTCAGGCTGTAGAAATGCTGACACGCAGGGATTGATCCTGCTTAGGGAAGCTGGATAAAGTACAGATCCCAAAGTGGAACCTATTGCTCTTTCCAAACCCACAGGAGTAGTGTTAATATCCATCAAAATTGTTCTCCAAAATCAGGTATCTGCTTTAAAGCACTTTGGAATTTAGCAATGGCTAAAACTATAACTATTCTTGTTATTTTACAAGTTATTTGTTTTGTTGTTTTGGGGATGCAGCTGAAGCCAAGAGTGAAATAAAGTAAAACTCGAGAAATATTTTCAAACAATAGATATTTTTAATGAATCGGTCCTCTTTTCCAAAAAGAGAAAAGCATTTCTCCCCAAAATGTTTTGTCTCACCTCAAAACGTTTCTTTTTGAAATGGGCATTTCTTCCCAATATCATTTTTTGCTATTCTTTTCTCTCTAGATTTTCCACTTTTCTATAGAAGAAAAAAGAAAGAAAACTGAGGAAATTAAATGACTGCTGAAAACTTTGAAAAAAAGACCTTCTATAATGAAATCTCAAATAATTTTTTTTTTTCTTTAAGAATTAATGTGATTTGGAAGGTCAGAAACTTCAGTGAAAATAAAATATTTTATTTCTTCCAATTGCTGCTTCATATGGACACCGATCTCCTGAAAGGTGAGATCTATTTAACATATGTGGATATCTTAATATCAAAAACAGTCTAAAATGCTATCTGAATGGCTCACTGTATACGACTCAAACTGTATCCTCTTAGGTAAAATTACATAGATTCCCTTTGTATGAATTCATTCACCATCAAAAAAGAATACTATCTCTTCTGCATCACTTGGAAAAATTACATTTAAACCATGTTTTAGATACACAATATTATAATACATTGATTTCTCTGTCTAGCATATTGATATATTTTAAATCAGTAGATAAAGTGATGCTAGACGCCAGGAAAATATTCCAATTGAGTAGTTAGGAAGTCTGCAAAACTCTGAGTTCCCATGGAAGGAAGAATGACACCTCTGCTCTGTCTACACTTTTCAGACAAGAGATAGTTGTTGGGGTAGTAGTTTATGTTTTATTTTTATTTTTCCAGCTAAAATCACAGAGATCATTAATTTGCATATATAAGTTTTTGTTTTTTTGATGGTGAAATCTTAATGTATTGTGACATTATATGGACAACCTATGACAGTACAATATGGCTGGAGATATGTAGCAGTGGCCTCAGCACCCATCTAGGTTACTCCTAGCAGTTATACCCATCTAGGAGTCTGTGAGCTAAAACTTACAAACCTCTCAAAACCTCTCGAAATCAGCAAGTCACCTTGGAAAAAAACTACCTATGGAACTTCACATGATTCTATCACAGGCACATCCTTCTTCTTAATACAAGGCATAAAAGATCTTCAATACTATCACAAAAAAAAGCACAATAAAAAAAAAGCCCTAGATTATTGACAATTTGCAGCTGGAATGAGGTGCCTTATGATTAATGCCCTGTGAGGATGATGCTGTAAACAAAACATTATTTTGTATTGCAAATAAATGGGTCTGCTAAGTACTGTGTAAATCCCCTCAGGTACCAATGGTCCATAGCTCTGACAAAAATGCATTTGCAGAGCACTTAGTGTCAAGAAATCCCATCTGCTGGTGCCAAAGGGTTAAGAGTCTCTCCCAAATCTGAGGATAAACTCATTAAAATGGGCCATTACTGGAAGAAGAAGAACCCCCAAGACTCCTTCCCCATTTCTTTGTAGCATTAGCAGGAGGAACCAAAGAGCATAATACAAGTTTGTGGGCACATAAAACAATAGTAAGTTCCATAAGGAGTGAAGATTCCAAAGTAAATAGAATACTGAAAGTCAGCAGAGGCAAAAGTTAACTTAATATAAAATACTTGACCCTCAGGTAAGGCATTAAGATGCTGTTTTGGCAGCCAGAACTGATAGCAGGCTTGCTGAAAGGGAATTGGCTTCAGAAAGAAGACAAATACAATCCTAATCCCCTTTTCCTGCCACACACTGCAGATGAGTGAAACCCAAGGGGAAAATTCTTATTACAGCAAATAGGTGCAAGTCTAGAGGAAAAATTAAGTCAACTTGACAATTTACAAATTTCCTTTCAAGCTTGAAAGGTGGATGAAAACAGAAGGCTATTTTTAAATCCAAACCAGAGTATTTTGTATCTGTTAATATCTGCCAAAGAATAAGGGACACAAGGAAAGAGTTCATAATCATCCCAAGCTTCATCTCTCTGGAACGAAGCCAGGATGAAATAACTTTTGTCAGACCAGCGATATTAGAAAATCTAATACAAGGAAGACATTTCTCTTCTTCCCATAGGGGCAGTGAGACCTGGCAGTTTCAGTTTAGCTACAGCTTTCCTGGAGGAGATGCAAACCAAGGTAAAATCTGCTCATCTGCAGCTCCACTGGAGTAAGGAACATACAGTACAATGATTCTTGGAAAAATACAGATATTCTAGGGCTGTTTTCTTCTTTTTCCTCCTGTTTAATTCCCCTGCAGACAAAAGAGGATTAGGTATAATCAAAGTTTGTCATCAGCATACCTGTATTATTCTACAAATGAAAGACCTTGAGCTTTATGGAGAATGATCATACTGTTAGGTGGGGGTCTGTTTAACTATTATGGGCTCTTAACACGTGCTTTGAAATGCTCAGGCGTACTAAGACCACAGGTTTTAATTCCTATCAGTAGTAAATCTTGCTTTTGTAGGGGTAAAAAATGCAATCCATGCTGTGCTACAGTGGAGCTATCATACAGATCAAACTAATATGCTACCCACCACATAGAGCCAAGTACTCTTTGATTCTGAATTCTTGGACTCAGTGCTCCATCTCCACTCTGACTTCCACCATGCTGCACTGTTGCTTTTCATATTGGGGGTGGGAAATAACCCCCTTGCAATTGTGGCACGATTTGAATTTCCATCAACACAGGCATTAAATTGTCACTGAAGATTATACTTGAGGCCAAAATAACCAGTTTGGGAGGAAACACAAACCGGCTGAAATCACTTCATTTCTTGATGTTCCAAAAACTGTTTGCCTGATTTTTGTTTCCCCCGCCCTGTAGAGCCACATGGGTTTTCCTGTTGAGTAAGGAAATCAAAGAGGACCACTCGATGTCCAAGGAGCTGCATGAGTTCTAGGCACATGTGTCTGCCATGAAAGCATACTGTATGGAAAGAGATCTGATGCAGAGGAAATGAGAGGAGAAGAAAAACGGAGGAAAAGAATCTGCTTCTTAGGGACTGGAAGAAGGAGTTTTTCCTCTTCTTTTGTAGACCAAGAAGGAGCTGAAATGTCAGAAAAGATGAGTGAATTGGTCTGGAAATCTGCTTTGCTTCTTCTCATAAAAGTTACCTATGTGGAAGAATATGCCCATTTTTAGGAGAAATATGTGGACTTATGGCTGAAACTTTGGAGACTTTTAAAGAAACAATTGCCTGTATGAGAGAGCATCAATTCTAAATTTCTAAAATACAAAACATCATGGAGGGTGATAAATGATGTTTAAATAAATACACTTATCATTTGCTATCTCAGAGAGTGAAAGGATGACCAGCCAATAAATACAACAAAAAATATCACATACAACCATGACAAAATGCCACTGGAAACTTTTATATCATGAAAGGACTCTCATGGTCTATTGTTTTTCCTTTTCCTCCATACTACCTATAGTTAACTCATACCCAGCTATGATATATATGTACTTAGCTATCAAGATGGGGTCTAGAGTGTAATATGGATGATATTAATTACATAATTGCTACCATAAACTACTTTATAATACTATTTATACACAGCAAGTGTTTGCAGGACTGGAACATAAGCTGCTACGTCATACAAGCTTTTCCCAAATCCCAAATTATTCTTTTTGAAACATGACTCTTCTTTGACAGTATCTAATTAGAGAATTGCTTGGTGGAGAGATCTATATGAGTATCTATATGAATATATAAATATTCATATAAATAAACACATAAATATCTACAGATGAACATACAAACATCTTTATATAGAGAGATTTGAATAAGCATTAAAAGCCATCCTGGATCCAGTAAGTCAACAAAATAAATAGGCTGAAGACCAAAATTTCAGCTGCCTTGTTTTCTAAGCTTTGTAGGCATAGATATATCCGCTCTAATTTTACATATTTATATGATAGCTGTAGTTTAGAAGCTGGTCACCCCTGATTTTCTCTGTAGTTCAGAGAGAGACTCTTTGAGAAGGTGACTCTGATCTTTTTTGGGTTGAATCACCCTCTGGAGGTGTCTATTTTATTCCCTGCCTAAGCAGCCAACATAGGATTACTTCTCATTTAGCAAGCTGGATAGAAGCCAGAAGTTGAATGGAATTTATTCCCTAGTTCCAAATTCCTGGATCATCCACATAAAGCAATGTCTACCCTTATCTGGTGTGGATCAGCACAAGCATTGAAGTCAGTGAATCTAGCATGATTTGCACAGTGGTTAATCTCATTTTAGGACCAGCATCTGAGACCAGTGATGTGAATTCTGGAGGTATCTGTCTAAGGCGACTAGCTCAGATTTTAATCTTAACTTTTAGACATCTGAAGTTACATGAGACATTCCTCTCCCTCCCCTTTTCACTATATGTGTGTTTCCATTCATCTGGGAAAATCTCAAATTTCCTTGCAAAAATCATCTCTTAAAATTCAAGCACGGCTAGGATGAAACATAAAATTTTTCTGACTTTTTTAACAATACTGTACAGTTCAGGACAAAAAGAGGCAAACAATTTCAGAAGGCATTTAATTCACAGGTTCAGTCCTGATTTTGGTAAAGTCAAAGTCATTTGGGGTGGATATGATATGACTGTGTTACAATATGATAAATATAAGGAGAGATATGCAGAGACAAGAGAAGTGAAGATAACACTACTGATGTTCAACATCTGAGCTAGGAGAAGATAGACTGGAATGCATCTCATGCAACTTTACCCATCTAAAGGATCATAATCCAGTCTAAGGTATCATATAGACTCCATTCTAGTTGATAGAAAGAGACAGCATGACCAGAGCAGTCTGTCTATCTACCTGGTGTCCAATACATAGATGCTGAAATAGCCACAGCAAGGGTCATTTCTTGACAAGTACTTTAGCAAAAACCTTGATGACTAATTACTAGATGCATAACTTTTAAAAAGCTTAAGTGAGGTGAGATGAATTCCACACGAGATATTTCCTATGGGGTAATATTTGCTTAAATTAATCTTCAGTTGGGAACTGCTCACAGTCTTTCACAAATCCTTCCACTGGATAGGCTTAGAAAATGTAAGGCCTGGAAAAAAAAAGATTATTAACTCACCTAGTCTAACCACTTGGGTATCATCACCTGTTTACTGTTGTACAATCAGACTTGTATCCCAATTATTTGATTTTGGCTAAAACATAATGTGTATTTGGCTACATTTTCTTTTCAGTGTTGAATGCAAACATCAAAAAAGAAAGAATATTCCCTCACCATTTCTCTATATTTTGTTCTGAGAGTTAATTCCCTTTTCCACTGTAAATGTACACCTTTTTTCCCCATTTGAATTTGTCTGGCTTCCAGCCACTGAATCTTTTTAAGACTTTATCTTCAAGATTCAAGACCCCTTTACTACTCACTATATTTCCCTTAGGAGGCAGCTTGCACTTGGTCACAAAGGAAATATATAACAGAGCAAGGAACCAAACTTTAGACTCTGAAATCTCAGGGTAATGCCCAAATCATCAGCTCATCCTTGCCGTTGGCAGCTCTTTTAAGAATGCAGATAATGGTTATTAATGCAGAGAGTAGAAGCAGATATACAGGTGAGGACAAGAGAAAAGAGAGTTTTGCCTCTGTCTCTTCCCATCACGCTCAGGCCAGTGCATTGCTGTTGGGGGATAAGAATCGGAGGTTTTGGCTGAGGCATGATGTTATACGACACAAAGAGCTCGGGAATTCATCTCTCTCAGGCAGAAGATTGTTTCCTCCAATTCTTCCTCAACCTGTTGCTCATGTAAAAGCAAAGCCCTGCTTATATTTGTCTTCTGACTTTCACGGGCATGATGCTGCTGCCTGCAGCACTGCAAACCCCAGGTGCCCATGGCCCAGCTTCCTTCCTTCCTCCTCAGCACTTGGGACCACAAGGTCTTGCAACAAAGCACCAGGAACAAACAGATTTTATGGAATGTGGCAAATTTCACATATGAGAAAACACCTTCCTCCTCCCTGGAACTTCACCTTGCAGTTGTAAACTGTCGCTCTGCTCTCTGTCTGCTGCAGCCCCACATAAAAAGAAAATTGTTTCCCATAAATTACTTCAGAAATGCACATTGCATGTTAATTGTAAAATAAACAGTTTAAATTCATTTCATTGAGAACAACATCAGAAAGAAAATGAGCCAACTGCAGTAGATTATTTTTGTTGGATAGGTTTCAATCATCTTTACTGATGCCCTTCATTCTTTTCCTGATTACCATCACTAAAAACCCCCATAGCAAATTTCATCTGAGTGTCTAAATATAGAGATATTTATAACTTGGCTGTTTTTGTCTCACATCTCTCCTCCCCCTTTCCTTTTTGCATTTCTGATCAGAGTTATTTCACACCCTAGTGAAATACACCTCTCTGTGAAGCATCCTTGTAAGATGCTATGCGGTTTCTTGTGGCCTCACCACCTTCTTTTCTATCTATACCCATACTGGCCAGAAAAGCAGCCTCTGTCCTTTACCAGTTGTTTGGCCAGGGGCTCTCATCCCATAGGAATTGTGCTCTCAGCTGCTCCTGTGAGCACTGCCCATCCTCACTCAAAATCAGCCAGACTAGCAAAAACTCCTACTTAGACTGGCTGAACTAATCCAGTTGATTTTCACTGGAGCAGGTTACATAAACAGCCCATATCAGGGTCTAGACAGGGAACTTCTTTGGCTAGTTGTGATTTAGCCATGGAAACTGTGTGATCAAGACCTTGCTACAAGCGCTCATTTGGAGTAAGACTGGCATAGCTGTTTTGACTTGATACTGATGAGGAGCAGGCTGAAAAAGCCGATGTGAAAATAGCAAGTTGCAGGAGTCTCAAAGAGATGGGTAAATGTCACCCCTCTGAGTTTCTCTCTGATCTTTTGGTTGACATCTCCAAAATTAAACAATTCATATAGAAGCCAGGAGCCTACATGTTGAGCCTACGTGATCACTTTGTAGGTTGCAAGTCATACCTTAAGGCATAAGATAACTTGAAACTTAGCCCAGGCTTATTTAAAATTCAGCTCGGGTTCATAAAACTACAAACCTCACTGAACCTTGTGAACTTGGCTCAATTTTAGGGTTTGAACAGCTCAGGTCTAAACATATTTAGAATATATATTTTTTTCATAAGGAACCTGGGTAACAACTGAAAGCCTTGGGAAAAGTTCCCCTGCATAGGAAAATAGCTAATGCATCAAGTTATGGTTTCTTAATGGCATTCAATTAACACATCACCGTTGTTAGTTGATTAAAAATTAACTGTGAATACACATTTAACATTTAGTACTTACAAATGTTGCTTGATTTATTAAAATTGTCAGGAGTTAAGGAGTCTTGGGACAAGCAAGGAATATTTTCTTTGCCTATTTTGGTAACTCTGTAATGAAGCAAGCAGCTTTTAATAGAGAATTCAGACTTGCAGAAAACTTTTCTGTAAAGCACATTATAAATCATTCTTCACATATTAACTACTCACTTTGCTCACAACTCATGCTGGTTGTGAAGGCTGGTATCCACCAGCAGTAGCTGCACTAGAAGAAACTCCCTTTTTTTTCAGGGATGCAGCTAAATTTGCCCTCATGGTGCTCCCTGATGGAGATGATTTTCAGAATACTCCTGTTTGTGGAACAACTTTGCGTTGTCTCTAGGTCTGCATCAGCAGCACGACAGTATTGAATAGATTTTCCACAATGCCTTTTTGGGGTTGCAGTATGACACAGATGCCAACTTCTCTGCATGGCATCCCAGAGCCACCAAGGCAAAAACAAACCCTTGAGCATGAGTCTGAGTCTGACAGCAAGTGGGTAGAGAACTGGGCTGCAAAACCAAGCGCAGGATGGTCCCGTGCATCCTCCGCATGGGGGATTTCTGAGACCCTGGAAATTCACCCACTTACTTATCAATGTTATTTATAGGACCGCATCTGACAGAGACCTGCTGATGTGGACAGCTAGCGTTTACTATCACCTGGCACCAGCATAGCCCATCCTCTCATCCACGACGTGCCCGAGTTTGGACATTCTGGCGCTGACGCTGTATCCAGGGCTGAGTCTGGCTGCACGTGCAGTTATTGCAATCACATGTTCAAATAGACATTTAAGCCTCTGAAGAAATATTTGTACTCTCAGATGTGGCTAATGTGTTTACTGAACCAAGTCCAGGCAATGACAGGCATGAGGACACTGAGGAAATAGAAACAGCCCAACCAAGAAGTAGCAATAGGAGTGCAAGTGCTCAACATTTCAGCTAAAAAAAGTCAGGGGAGGGAGGGCTTTCTTCCTACCTTGAGTACTGACATTTTAAATCTGCCTGCTTTAGCCCACAGTTATGCCTCTCTAAGTGTGTGACATATGGATGCAGATCATGAAAACAAGACCCCTACAATGTGAACATTTGGTCACCCTGATCGTGAAATGATGACAAAAATCTTTTAAACACAGAAGCTTATTTCCAGCACTCGTATTTTCCACCTCTCCCTTCCCACTCTGCTCTGCCCTCAGTGCAACACAAACACACAGAGGAGGTTTGGGAGCTCTTTACAGCACATCCCACTTTGACTCGCCCTTGGGAACACAGCAGTGCTTTTCCCGAGTTCCGTACCTAATGTAACTGCAGGGATTACTCTGACTATTTATTATTGGCATTAGGAGGATCTGCCATCTGCCCTTCCTTTCCCTGTGCCCTCTCCTCCCCTCCACGATCAGGGATCTATTGTGCTTATCAAGATGGGTCCTGCAGTAAGAAAAAGCTGCTAATCCTGTTTTAAGGCACAGTGGAAAACATCTTACCTATTTCTGTGGGCTCCAAGTCCATTTCTTAAAACTTGCCATCTAAAACACTTAGAGAAGTTTTTTTACAGATATCTAGACTCTTAAGGATACTAATAGATGATAATTTAAATCACTAATCATAAAAATACTTATTTTCTACTGAAATTAAGGGACATGACATTCATACCATTTTTTTGAAAATCCTCAGCATTCATTGAACTTCATTCTAAGCACCCTGGAAAACCTGAGCTTTGTGTGCACTTTAAAAAAACAAGATCCTGACATTAACAGTGCCTTGCACATCTGAAACTCTAGCTATTGAAGTATTTTCCTAACATTACTTCCAACTGACAATGCCCTCGAAGAGAGCTAGCACTAATGTCCCCTTTTGCCAAATGGAGATGCTGGCTTTCAGGCAGTTAAAAATCCGTGAGCTGATGACAGGACTCACAGAGCCTCTCTGGATACATCCCAGTCTAATTGCTAAATGGTTCCCATCTCACCATCTTTTAACGTGAACAACATCTCCGCAATCACCAGCATTTACTGATTGGTCCAAATCTGCAAGTCCTGAAGAAAATGAAGGGAAAGAGCTTATTCATCCTGGTGTTTTTTTTTTTTTTAACGCAACTGGTAGGACCGAGCTCATATGCTTAAGATCTACCCAGGTAACAAAAATCTCATGGAAAGAAGATACTTGTAGGCAACATGATACAAATTCATCTGCACACATGTGGAGGAGAAGAGAGGCAGGCAGGGGAGGGCTAATAAACCAATGGAATAAACAAGCCCTGGTCCTGAGGGAATATCAGCTCATGGGCTAGTGGACATCCATCACCACGGCTCCATGGGAATAGCTCTCCATTGCCAAAAAGACCAAAGGGGCAATGTTGAGTATGGGGAACTCATTACAGGGCATGGGGAGGGCATCTAGGATCACATCCAGCCACCTCAGCATTTGGGGACAGACTTTGGAGAGAACAGTTTGAAGCACAGTTGCATAAAACAGGAAAGGGAAAAGGAAAATGAAAGAGTAAGAACTTGAAGTGGAAGAAATGTTCAGATAACAACTGTCTTCTCTCTACGAGATGATATTGCCTGGCACTTTCGACTTCTGATACTCTTTACACCCAAGCTGACTGTGAACTCCCTTGATGAAATCACTGAGACAAACAGCAGCTGGGCGCCTAAGTATCTGTGGGTCTAAATATCCTTGTGGATCTAGCGATGAGGACACTGAAAACTGAAAATTCAAAATGGGGTTGTATTCTTCCAAGTGCAGAACAATAACTTTTATAGCCCTTTTCCCCAGACAGTCTCCAAGTGTACTGTTTGAGACTATAATGAAACATAGAGAGCAACTGAAGTCTCTTATTTTGTATTCCCCCGAATGTGGACGCCTTGCAACCTGGAATATCTCACTTTATGGTTAAATAGCTAGACCTATTTTATCCATGAAAGGGGTCTTTACTGAAGTAAGGCCTTGGTATCAGTGACTGCTCAGAGTGTACCTGTCAGACTGGGCTATTCGGAGGTATAACTGCCTAAATCCCAGGTCTCACTATGATTTAGGCAGTAATTTATCCCCCGGCTGTTCAAAATTATGGGTGCCTAGTGTACATTTTCAGGGTAAAAACATAGAGACACAGAAACTTTATGCCTCCCTTGTATTAAACAACTAAAAGGATGTACAGTCTGGATCACAAATTGAGGCTACTTTTGGCACTGAGGTCCTTCTTGGGGACTGCTCCGGAGACATGAGCTACGTGAGCTACTGCCTCAAGGAAGGAGCTCGGATGCTCAGCCTTGACTCAGTGCTTCACTTCAGATGCAGAAAAGAGAAATCTTTCCCTGCACAACACTTCTTCCCAAGTGTTTCTCCCTACGACTTCTTGATGTTCTGCTTGGCGCAGGGATTAAACTGGGGAAAAAAATGGAACAGACCATTCATTTCAAGACCGTGATGTACGGTCTGAAGGAGCCCACCAGAGCAATACAGCCTGGTAACTGAGGGATATGACTCATTCAGCACCAGGTTTTGGCATCTCAGCAGTGACGGGAACCTTGCACACCACCCCGATGTGAAGGACTGTTTGTGTACGAGAATCCAGCCAAGCTGAGAGCCACTCGGTGCGAACCCAGACCTGACACCTCATATTCGCAGCAGAGGACAAGACGACGTTGTAACAAAACACGGGGCTCTTCAGCCTCCGGTCTCACGCTTTAATCTCACCGCTGTCAGCCGTGACAAAAAGTCAGCGCCGCGCGACAGCTGTTCAGGGCATCCTAATGAGCGGGTGATGCTGCAGGTCCTCGTGGACATCTCCGGGGAAGGGGATGCGCTGCTCGGGCCGCCCCGACGACCGCCGCGACGCAGAGGAGCGGGTCAGGGTTGAAGCATGTTGGGCTGCATAAAGAAGCCGGCGCTGCTGCCGCTCATTGCTGCTGCTCGGGAAGAAACACGAGGCTCCGCAGTGTAACCTGTCCCCAGGACACAAATCTCCACCAGGAAAGATGCTAAAAAAAAGGGAAAAAAACAAAACAAAACAAAAAAAAAAACACCCAGCAGCAACATCTTTGGCTCACCAGTGAGGCCTCCACCATCTATTCTTCAGGGAGCACAGCAAACCCAGAGACCATAATTAAAATATGTTAATCGACACTGGGCACTTACCCATGGCTAAACGCTTCCATTTGGCACAATTTCCCGCTGTCTTCTTCTGAGATTTGCAACTGATCTCAGAACCCGCCCCCCTCCTCTTTTCCCTTTTGGCGTTTTTTGGCTCTCCTTTTGAGCCAAAAGCGAAAACCCCAAAACTCAAAACAAAAGACCAAAAAAAAAAAAAAAAGAAAACAGGCATAAACAACCCTCCAAAATACTAGTTTTCTACTTAAGCTTTGCAATACCACTTTGCTTTACTGGGGAGGGGAAATGCTGCAGCGCAGCTACGTGTTCATTATAGCCGAGGGGAAAAAATGAGGTTGGCTCCCAGTTTTGCTTATGTTGTTAAAAGCGACTCTGAAGCTGCAGTTCTGGAACAGGTCTCCTCTTTCTTTGAAAGCATGCTGTTTGATAGACTGTCATTTGTCCCCTCCTTTCAGAAGAGCCAGCTGGCAGCTAAGTGCTAAAGCCAGTGACTTGCATGTGTTTTTCTGACATTTAACAAATGGGAACAGCTTGCAAATCTGCATTAACTCACTCTGTCTCACAAATAATCATCGGCTACGCGGTGTAGACACTCGGAACATTAGCGCAAACACAAAAGGGAGCGGGAGTCTGTGGGAAAAACAAGTCGGCAAATAAAAGATGCTTTATTAAGCGACAGATATCGCCTTTTGGTTCAGATGCAAGGTTTGGATGTAGATCCTGAAGGTGAGGGGGTGGGAAGAGGTACGGAAAGTGTGTGGCAAGGGGACCTAATCCTCTCCTTCCAGCTATGGGGGGAAAATTCCTATCTGCACCAAAAGAGGGGTTCCCCTCCCCTACCCTTCACCCCGGTTTACCAGTTGAGCATTTTCATTTTGCAGCCACCGCAGGAGATGCTCTGAGGAAATGACCAGTGCTACGTTGCTTCCTCACCTCCTCTCGTATGGAGCTCCCTGAGCTTTTCTCTTTGCAAAGGAACAGACAGGCTCTCATATGATACTGTAACATGGATAAGAGAACAGCGGAGCATGTTCTCCCCACACATGATCAGTTTTGAGCCTGAAATATTTATTTACTTTATTTTCTTCAGTGTGTATTTACTTTATATGTTTATGACGGCGATTTGTATGTTTTCCCTTGGAAAAGAGGTAATTCCTTTATGCTCTCTGAAAACCATAGCCTCAGATTTTAGAAACTGAAAGCAAAATCCAACCAACATTTCACCTTCAACACTGTTTCTGGGGACTGAGAAGGACGTATCCAAAGGTAAAAGTATGGATAATTTTCCCCTGTGGTAAAAAAACTCATTCTTTGCAGCTTTATGTTTTCTTATAGGCTATTGCAGGCAGGGGACAGGAAGGACCCGTAAGGTGAATGGTAGGAACCAGCATGTACAGACCATATACATTTGAGTGCTCATCTTCTTTTGTAACACCCCAAAACCAAGATTGTAGCATTTAGACCAAAATAGCTTTCGGTCAAGCCAGGGAGCAAGTCCTGCCTCTGGAGGTCACAGCAAGCTCATGTCATCTGCAGATGCAGTTCCCAAGACATCGTTTAGTTCGGACCGAGATGTGGGTTGCAACAGTCGACTTGGTTTACCTCTTGGAGGAAAATTAAACTGTCAAAGTACTAGCGTCATTAAGAGTAGGCTCAGGCAGATTATGTGGTTTCCAGACAGTACCTGACGTGTTTTAGTACCATTAACATTTGTTTTGTACAGTGGATGTGTATTTTACTGGTAGATGAAAAGGGAATGTGCCTCCATTGCCTGCGTAGCACAGTAACCTTTTATAAAATATCATTCAGTGTGAACACATTCGCACTTCTTGGTTTATTTAATCAAGAGGGTATATGTCTCAGGACATCCTTTCCATGTTATCCTGTCCTGATAAAGCAATGTGTAGCCTGTGCCGATGGCTGGATCTCCTTGCCCTTAGCAGGCAGTCCCATATTTTCTTGGGGCAACCCATGCAGGTATGTGCTTCTTGGTGTGCAAAAACTGTCTCAGGAAGAACAGCAGAGAGAGCACCAACCCTGCATGCAGACTGGCTGTATTTCCCCTCACCTGAACACCTACAGGCATCCCTTGTCTTCTGGGAGTTGAAGATGCATCATCTCAAGTGTCATTTCATGCGCCCTGCTCTGCTTTCCCCCAACCCCGTCCCCTGCCCCATATACCTCGTCTGCTAGTTAAAATCACCAGGTCATTCAAATAATCTACAGGAAGTTCAAGACCATGGATGATAAATTATATGCACCATCTCTAATTACTCTGTCATCTGTTTTCCCCTAAGTATTGGACAATTTCAGTGAAGCCCTAAGTAGGGATCCCAAGTCACACTTCCTTATCACATGTGCACTGTGCTGTGTTTGCTTCTCTGAAATACAAGAGCTGCCATTTTTCCTGTAGCATCAACATTTCTTTTCACTACATTCCCCCACCTCCTCCTTTTTCTCTTTCTCTTTCTCTCTGTTTCTCATAGCACTTGGCAAGTTTTTCCCTGACAAAATGTCCTTCTGTAATAAATAAATAGAACAATAACACCCCCTATAAGCATGATGTAAGTGTTGCTTGGGTTTTATTTCTGTGCTTATATTTATATATTTAATTAAATACAGTCCTGGCAGCCTTGTAATTGCTTAGAAGTATTCTAACAAAAGCATAACTGCTGAAGTGGGCAGAATTGCAGGTTCCTTCATTTTTCTTGCTCTCTTTTAGTGTATTCTGTACAGTACAGCGATGAGTGTATGATTTACTATTGTCCTGGAACAATCTCTTCTAAAACCCTACCTTTGATTCCACTCCCCACCTACAATTACTCATATGCACGGATACACATTTTGTATCAGGAATGGTCTCCAGAGAAGACCATTGATCAAATTCATCCCTTACGTAACTTCCTTGAAGTCACTGAAGTTTTACTACCATGGCTCAGATGCCCCTTCAAGCAAAGCTTTGCATTGGTTATAAGAGGTATATGAAATAACCAAAAAGGTAGCTCCTTCCAGACTGTGAAGAAGCATTTCACGTAGGAAGAGATGGACAGCAGCTAATAATATTCACTCTGAGGAGAAGAAAAGGCCAAAATTTTCATGGTTGAATTAAGAGCTACCCAGTTCAGGACATTTTGGTAAGAGTTGGAGACAGATTGTAACTAATCAAACAGTCTTGTCTGTATCCTGTCCTGTCTTTTATCAAGGAACTTTGGATTAGGTGCAAAGCTGTTGGTATTCCTTGGTAAGGTTTGTCATAGAAAAGGAAAGGGTTACAAATATGTGGATATTCATCTTTTTCTCAAAATGTTAGGCCTTTGGTAACCCTGTCATTCTCTATTAACTTTTGGATCATCTAATACGTTGTAGTGGTTTTAGAGACTCCTTTCTAATTTTATTCATGGTTGGCTTTATATGGATATATCAGATGCTTGTTTGTTCTTCTTCTTGGCTAATCAGAGACATCAAACTAATATTTGAAGATTTCAGAAGTCGGTGCCACAGGATATCTCCAACGACAAAAAAAAAATGGAGATATTTTTAGAAAAGATCTGCTTTTTATATTTTTATAATAAGAATAATCCTTTCATGTATATTAAGGAATAGTTTTGATTTGCATACCTCAGGGCACAGTCTATTGGAAGAACAGATCAAGAAGAAATATTCCCAGTTACACAGCTGAGAGGAATTCCACTGAAATATTTGCTATTTCCTGGTAAATTTCTGAGGGGAAATGGTGTTCTTCCCTGACAAAAAACCTTACAGGAGGAACGGACCCGAACCAAAACATCACATTGAAGTATTGAGCCAAGGAATTAATGGGAGATTCCAGTACGGGACTTTGAGTTCTTAGTCTCTTTATTTGGGTTAAAATTCCAAGATTTGCAGCTAAGAACTTATTCACATTTCCAAGAACCCACTGCAATATCTTTCCTACAGATGGAAATCTGTCCCCTACTCTTTATTTGAAATAGATTATCCTTTCTGGAAATTAAGGCTGGAAGAAGAGGACAGCTGAAAATGAGCTCGCTTTTCTCTAAATCCTACTCCCTGTCTCTTCCACTCTTTCCCTTCAGATAATATAAAAATCATCAAAGGTCAAAAAGTGATGCATGAATTTGTGTGCGTGCATGCATGTGCTTGTATGCACATGAGAGAGATGGGGAGGGGATCCTCGACTCAGAGCTATGATTAAAACCAAAGAAGGTTGATAAAGGCTCCACTATTGTAGGATATATTAAAGAAAAGGAGAGTTATTGTATCTTCTAAACTGATAAAGGTGATAAAGTAACTGATCACAGAGAAGAACTGCTGGAACTGCACCCAATTCTGCTGTATGAGTAAACAGAGTCCTGTGGCTCATTCAAGAAGCTATAAATTTGAGCTTAGTATTTCAGGTCTATATCTAAATAGTGACAGAGCCTCATATCTCCTGATTCATCCAGAAAGAATGCATCATCTTTTTGTACCAATCTAATCAGGAACACTTTTGCCATGTCCATTTTTCTTTTTAAGTCAAAAAAGGCACAGAGGAGATTTAGCCTTTTTATTTTTTTTCCCTCTCTCTCTTTCTTTCCTTCCTGGATACGGGGAAAATAAAACCAACCTCGACTTTGCTCTGCCTCCGACATCGCTATCCTGAGTACACTTTTCACAGGGCGACGGTTCACCTCAATCCTGTGCTTTAAGTACCATCTAGTGGTTACATATATACTTGCATCGCTGCTTGAGCATCCTTGAATGCTGATTCCTGCATTGTTTGGAGATAGGCAATTCGCTTTAAAATAAAATAAAATAAAATAAAATAAAATAAAATAAAATAAAATAAAATAAAATAAAATAAAATAAAATAAAATAATAACAAAAAAATTCTCCTTGTGTTATCCTTCCTTCCTTTTTTTTCCTGTGAAACCAAATGATGGAATCACTTTGTTCTTTCATAGGACCTTCTCTCAGTGTCACCTGGAGAATGGAGAAGAGGGTTCAGAGGAAACTGTAAATGTCCTTTTTTTGTTATCATTATTTGTCTTTTACAGACAGAAAAAAAAATCAATGCATGATTCTTATTTTCCTTATACTTTTCAAAATCCTGATTTATTCACTGAGAACTGAACCCATTAGTCTCTGAACATGCATTTGAGAATCGGCTTTCCAATTTGAAACATTTATTACTTTCGGAGAGCACTGCTCCATCTATCTGTCTGCCTTAAATTAATATCGCTCTTTGTGTGTTCCCCCTTTCCATATTTTCTCACATCTGTTATACGATCACCACAAGATAACGTCTGGTTCACTCATTTGATTAGTCATCTCGCTTTCTATTTCAGTGGACACTGGTTAAACGTATCCACAGTGACATTCTCCTGATATCAGTAACGTCAAGCCATAGGTAGATGGAACCTTTCCATAAAATCTGTGTGATTATTTTCTAACATAAGGTTCCAAATGTTAGTTATGTAAGTCTTAGCTAGGCACCTCCAAATAATCGTTTGGGAGAAATTAGACTTCACATCATCCTGCAAGAGGTATTTAAGACTGATTGAATGAAAATGCTGCTTAAGACACCTGTGTTCTCCACTGATTATAGAAGAAATTTATCTGTGCAGGTTAGATCAGGCTCTAGGAGCTCCTCACTGCAGATATCTGATGGGTCCAGAGCTCCTGGGGCCTTGGGAGACCTTGGCCAAGGGATGCAGGAGATTTCAAGGCCCATGGGGCAGTCAAAATGGCACAAGGTGACTAAAACTAGATGGTTTGAACGGAGTCCCTCCAGCCTGCAGCTCGTATGACCTAAATGCAGATGTGTTGCGTGTCTAGGCCCTCCTCATGGTCCAGGGTGACCCATCAGTGCAGTCATGAGCCTGGGGAATGACACTACTCACCCCGAGCAGGCACAGACAGCACGGCCTAGCACTTCCATGGCTCTAGGGACATCCTAGAACCGTGCCTGGGTACAAAAATCCATAGGTGTCTTAATCTAAATGCTTTTCATTTGTGAACAATATCCCATCCAACGTTTTCACCCGTTAGGATCTGGCAAGATGAATTCCATCGCGGAAGGTTGCTAATTTCACCTTGTAAGTCTAACTGGCAAGTGATGTGAGAAAAATAAAGACAATAAAACATTTATCATTCTCACACCGCCTCAGCACGGGTTATTACCCTCTCGGAGTTTGTACCCACAAACATTCAATTTGGTGTTTGTCACAAATGATGGAGCAGGATCCCATAAAAAGGGTCCTGCTGATGATGGAAAACATTTCTGCCCCGGTTTTCATTCCCAGTGGTTCATTTCTGCTACACCACCCCGGAGATTTCCAGCCAGATCTGCCTGCAGACACTCCAAGTCTGAAAATACGGAGAATTTTGTGTATGGGGGGAATTCTTAAAGGATAGCTAAAAAATAACTGTATTTAATTGGTATCTGATATTTAATTTGGAAAAGCAAGAATCATTTAACTAGTTACCATTTAATAAAATTTAGAGAACCTCTGTTCCTGTTAAAATACTGCTCATGCTGCTTACAGTGTACACCATAAATTGCTGCCTAATTTTGAGCTGTTAACTTTCATCCCCGGCAGGGTGCACTTTGACATGGACTCAAGATTTAGTGCTGGGAAACCGGTGGAATTGAAGTTCCGGATAAGAGGGTTTTTTGTTTTTTTTTGTTTCCAAATGAGCTGAATGGCAGTGAAAGGAATGGGACCAACCTCAAACTGAAGACTTTCTGTGGGGTGCAGATGGACCCACATGGATGTCCAAGGAAACCCCATCAGCAGATGTAGCAGCAGCAGCCAGGGTCACCAAGCAAGAATGAAGTTCATGTCTGTATGATTAGGCAGATGTACATCTGGGTTGCCCAAGAAACCATTTAGCTTGAATCCCATGGAGTTTCTAATTATCGGATAAAAGAGGCCCTTGAATAGCCTTTTGGTAGGAGTTAGGCCTAACTGTACCAGAGTGCACTAAGAAATTTGGCCTTTCTATGAGCCTTGCCATTTGTTGCCCCAGGGTGGAGGGACCTTGCCCATCAGCTCCACATCTTCTGGCCAAACTCCCCTGAATTCAAGGGTGACCTTCACAAGGGGACATCGCTGATGCCCCTCAGACAGCTTTGACTTAAATATTGATGGCACCACGGAGCTCCATACAGGCCCAACTGCAGCACAGCCCTGTGCTTTGCCCCCTCCAAACCTGCATCAAGGGCAGATGGGGGAAAATGGACATTGCCATGGGGGCAGGAAGGCAGGAGGAAGGTCAGGAATGTGTGGAGACTCTGTGCTTGCTCTGGAAGCCATCGCACATCTGTGCGCTACAGCACATTTTTGTTACGTTACCCAGAGCGAATAGTTTATTACGTATCATTACCTCCAAACAACAGATAATCAATTTGGATGTGTCCTTATTTACCTGGACAAACACTGGAAGGCTTTGCAATTTAATGGCCTAACTGTTTGTTAGAACAAATAGACCTATTCAATCCTGAGACCCCAGTCAATCTGACGGTTTATAGCTGGTTGATTCCTGCTTCCGAACTGTGAAGCCCTGATTTGTTTTGAAGGTGTAAAATTAGCAGTAACATTCTCAAATGCTAACGGATAAGTCCCTTATTGAAACATATGACTGCACTTGCTCGCTGCGGAGTGGAAACAGCCCTGCTCGAAAACCAGCACAAAGACCACGGTGCGCTTGCATTTCACATCAACCCTGGTGCGATGCCAGGTGTGAATTGGTCCAGACACCGGCTGTCTGCGCAGGGGAAAATTTCAGCCATTAATTTGCAGGCTGAAGCAGGAGGTTTTTCACTCGTTATTAAATTATATTATATTTATATGGCTCTACAGAACGTTGCTGGGACGCTTGAACTAAACATGGGCATTTGAAAGAACGGTTCTTCATTTCATCTCTGAAATGATTAGCCTTGGTTAATCATTTCAGTCACTGAAAATGGGTGTTAAATAATGTCCTTTTGATTTAACAGTACATTCCACCTTGTAATCACACTGGCATAAATAAGGTTCAAAATCCCTGCCTTAAGATCTTGGAAAACAAAGGGGTAAAGGCAGCATACATTGAAAGGAATGGGAAGAACAGAAGGAGAAAATGTTTTTTATTGTATTGATATATATTTTTTTCTATTTAATCAGGCACAACAAAATAAATCCCGGGAGCCTGAGAGCCGAAGTAAATTCTGAAAACCTCAGAATGGATTTCAGTGAGAGGTTTGTAGGCAGCAAAAGGAAAAGTCTTGCAAGTGATCTAGGCTGCAAACAGTAGATCCAATGAGAAGCACAAAGACTGTCAAGATGTTGTGTGGTCAGGTTGGTGGAATGAGTTGCTGTTTCCAGGACAAACACCATCTCATCCAGCAGTGCAAAGTTTCATTAAGTCTTTTTCTAGAGAGACTTACTGAAACTGGGGCTTTTAGAGAAACTTATTACAACAACAGTACATGTGTAGAACATATGTGATAAGGAGATATTCCCCAAATTACAGCAGTTATCTAGATGTTTGGAAGTCGTATGTGAAATGTGCTTGCAGCACAGCACTGCTCTTGATCCAGGACACAACTGCATTCAGCTATGCAGTTTATATTCATTTGTCTTCATTTTTCATTGTTTTTTTCTTAAACAACTTCTTGTCCTTCCCCCATGAGGAAAGGTAATTACACAGTAACATTACCTCCTTGCCTTTCCCCAGTCCTCCTTTGGCTTGGAAATCCCTTCTTTTTTAATTCCTCCTCATAAAATAGCTTTTCTATTCCTTGATCATCTTAAAATTCCTTCTCTCTATCTGCTCCACTTTAGGTTTGTCTTTCGTGGACGTTAGTACCTCCAAGCGCTTGCAAGAACTTTTTTTGTGTGTGTTTCTCACAGTTGCCTCATTTCAATGGTTTGTAGACATCATAAAACTTCTAGAAAAAAAAAAACACACACACTTCTCCCTCTTATTACCATTATTGTTAATATTATCATTGTCACTACCAGACTCAGATGTAAGTTCCTTTAGCTCTCTTTACTAATGCTGCTTACCTCAGGATACTTGTGAGTACCCTATAAAAAGAAAACTTTTCGGAAGTCCTGAATAAACTTCCAGAAACATTTTTGAGCCACGGTGACATGAGGATTTATTTAGTTATTGTCAGGGATTCATCTTTAAATTAACTGTGCCTTTATAGTACTAAAATTTTCTTTTTTCATTAGTGACATAGCTTAATTGCTTCACAATCAGAGGAAAAAAAAAATAGAAAGAAAAAGAAGGAAAAAAAATAGCAGCAAATACCTGCCTGACTTAACCACATTAAGCAGCATGGTGCAGAATATAACTTAACACTCCAGTGAACTGTCAGTGGCAGAAGTAATTGGAAATTGGTGGGATAGTTCTTCATGTGATGGGGATGGGAGTTTTTCATGCCCATTTTTAATAGGCAAATAGCTCTCAGGGCAGCTTCATATTCTGTCATTAATTTGTAAAGATCCTTTATAATGTAGAAAAGTTAAGATAGCAAAAAAAAATTCCAATTACATGTTTAATGACTTGGCATTTGTGCTAATGCTATCTAGCACTAATTCACCTGTTAGAAAACAGTCTATCTTTTAGCCCCTGGGGTTAATAGAGTGCAAAAGCCTAGTCTTATCAGAGGGTGGGAGAAAAGTGATTAATTTTTTCCTACAAATAAGTAAGAAAAGAAAGAATGACAAAATTGATTATGAGTTTTTGACTTGACTTTTGAGCTTAGACTATTTATTAAGTATCTTTTTAAAGAGAAATAACAAACTTCTAATTATGGGTGTCTATCCACCACTCAGCGCTGGGCAGGGAGGCTGGGAAATTTCAGTTGCTCTGTGCCCAAAAAATGAGCCCCACAGGAAAGGGAGAGAGACCCAGACTGTGTCACGGGGTTGTAGCTGTGATGCTGCATAGCCTGCCCTTGAGATGGAGGTCTGCTTCACTTCTGTACAAAACGGCCTCCAAAATAAAAAATGTGGATGGATGCGTCAACAGGCGGATGGATGGATTTATCCTGTCCTCAGTCACACACTCATAACTGCACTGAAATCAATAGCGGATCATTAAATATAACTAAGAGCAGAATTTGCTCCACAGCAGAAGAGGCATGCAGTTTGTGCAAACATCTTACTTGCATGACTCTATCAGCCACTGTTGTATCTGCATCCTACCCTGAGCAGAAGGCTAGCAAAGGCATTTCTAATGATCCCTTCCACTTAAAAGCCTTTAAAAAGAGTCTTTGAGCAGCGTAAACCGCATATGCCGGCTCACTGCTCTGGTGTGAATTTCTGAGCCCACTGATGGGAAGAGAGACAGCGTTCAGTGTGCTCATGCCGCATCTTCCTTCGCTTAATACCAGATTTGCCCATGTCAAGGCTAAACCAGGATTAGCAGCAGAAATACTGAGTGGTGTTAGTATTCATGCAGTTTTGCTTGTTCCATGTAAAACACAAGAGATATTGGTAATATCTCCCCACAAAAAAAGAACAAAAAAACCCAAACCCGAATTATTGTCATCAGTGTAATCTCTAAAACTGGGAGTTTCACATTAAAGATAAGTGCTGTGTAATGGCTGGAAAACAAGCCTAGAAATCAAGGCTTATCTCCCCTGTTCCTAACTCAGCCTGTGGTTCATCTGTCACAGGCTAACGAAGGCTGAATACTGAGCATCCAGAATACTGAAATCCAGTAATTTCATCAGGAATGCTGTAACCTGAGGTTTCCTGAGGAGTTATCCTGTACGACTTGCTCCATTCCCTTTCCATGGGTTTGTCATTAATTTTTGTTGGAGACACCAAATACCATGTCCCAGCATCTCCCATCTGTGCAATGGAAGCATCAAATTCCCTTCCACCCTGGGTCCCATGGTCGTATCTCATGCTTGGAAACTCGCAATGTCTGTGGTAGTGATCTGGCTTTCACAAGGAAAATACATAAATATCAACCCCAAAGTGGGTTTCACGCCATCAATATTAGCTTATAAAACCAGCATTTTGAACAAGTTGGTTATTTATGCTTTTTGCTGTTTTGGGAGATAAAAACAGGCTTTCAAATAGTGGTACATCCTACTCTCATATAAGGTAAGTGTCATTATATTGCTCTTTAATTGTTACTCTCTCCTCACACTGACTCTAGAGCAAGGTGAGGTTATCAGGCCAGCTTAAATGAGACACTTGAGATGATGTATCCCACTGTAACAGCCCAATTGTAAAGGAATTAACAATCTTTTGATTATGGTCTGAAGTTTTATTGGAATTCAGATGCTATGAAAATAGACTTGTCTGTAGGAGGATGGACAGATGGGCTAAATTTTGCCTTCAGATGCATGATCAACACCCACTTTATTATTATTATAACTATTATTACTTTTTTCCCATTCAGAACAACCCAAAAAAGATGTTTGGTTATTTAGGGGGAATGAGAGGTGCAGACGCAAATGTGAACCCACTTTTATTAAAGAGTTAAGCTTGTTTTCCCTAACTTAGTTGAAAGTGATGTGCCCTCATTCCCATAGCAAGGGATATTTCATTCAGCGCAGCTGACAAGTTTTTCAAGGTGTTTCTGCACATCCTGTAGGGAAAGCAAATTGTCATCAAAATTGAAAATTCAGAATATGTTTTTTTTTTTCCCCCCGAAGGTCCTTAGGGCTCTTGAAATGCTAAGTAGAAAACCGAGCTCAATGCATATGGAGGAGATTTTCATATTTTAAAAGACAGACAGAGTGTCAGCCGGCAGACGCAGCAACTCCAGGAATCTTCAAAAAGGCAGAAGCAGAAAAGTTTACTGCTTGTTCGGCGGACGTGCTATTTTAGCCTGCGTTCTGCAGATTGAGAGGCAGATTGCCTAGGGTCAGGGGGCGACCCTGCCCTGCAGCATTAGTATCACTCCTTTATTTACTGATTTATTTATTTATTTCAAGCGCAGATTTACATTTGGCTGCAACCTGCCTCCTTAATGATGGATCAGCCTTTTGTGCAGGTATAAGCGCTGATTGATGGGACATGGGGATAGCAGAAGAAACTGGAGAAAACAAGTTTATAAATTTGACATAAGATTTGAATCGCAGCAGGAACTCTGCCAGTCTCCTTTGACATAAAATTGGACTGGCTGGAGATATGCACTGCATGTATGATGTTTCAGTACTTATTGCTTTCATTATATCTTTACTTAGTCAGTTAACAGACTACTGAACTTGCAAAATCCAGCAGACTTTTTTTTTTAAACATATCTTGCAAAATAAGGGGGAAAAAATAAAATAAAAAATAAAAAAAAATAGATATCAGCTCCTCGTCTGTCATAATCCAACATCATTTAATTGATTTCATTGAAGCTACACAGATTTACTCTAGCTGATGACCTGACTCAGTAATTACATTTTGCTTTAGATTTTTTCCTTCTGAACAGGCTGTGTTGACTTTTCATGTTTCCTGTTACTATTCCTTCCCTTTCTTTGTTTTGAGAATTATATGGCTTATTGACTAAACAGCGTTAGAAAACAGAAGTTAATGGGCCAAAGTCTCTCTTATTGTAACTTTATTGAGTTCAAGTTATATAGGGATGAATGAGTTCAGGGACTCCTCCAAGGAGGGTTATTGCAGAGGCTGATTCTATAATAAAAGGAAAGACCAGAGCTTTGTTGTCATTTCAGTGGAAATTAAATGTTGCAAGAAGCCCTGTGCTTTCACCTCCATCTCATGTCATGAGACCTGAGGGCATTGAGGACAAAAAAAGTAAAATCTTACCTCATTTTAATGGGTTAGAATAAAATCTTTAATAACACAAAGACTGCATTTAATAACACTCCTGTTCACAGCCTGCCTAATCCCTACAGCACTCAGAACTGCATGGCCAAAAGAACAACCCACTGACAGGTCCCATCATCTCTACTGGATCCACGTCCATGAGAGCAGATATCCATTCCAGGAGCAAGGGGACCCTGGGAAGATCCAATTCCTTAAAACTGCAGAAATGTAGCATCAGGAAGGGTTAGACCCAGTAAATAGAGATTCTTATGGATGGCATAAAAATAGAAGGATCCTAACGGGTCTCTAACAGGTTTTGGGACAACCTTCCTATGGGCTTAGGGGATCCAAAATCCTTCTTCGGAATTCGTTCAGGATACAAACCCTGTGAAACACAGTAGAAATGCACTGAGTGTGTGATTGCCCTCCAAGAACTCCAGTCTAGAACTCCAGTCTGAATCTAACAGTACTGAATTGAGGAAGTATATAAAATCAGCAGGGAATTGAATCTAAAGAATACTGTGGATTTTTAAAATAAAACATCATTCCATAAGCTCAAGGTTTTGGATGAGAAATTGAATCTGTTCAAATATCTTTTTCAGAGCCCCAGGTCTCTCCATGGGGTTAGGATGCTGTCCGGACACTCTAGTCTGTGGATGTTTGCTCTGAGCTCCGTGTGGTCTCAACATATTTCAGCACCCTGGAGGCACAACTTTGCTCCAAGGCTTGAGGGAAAGGGAAATTTGTGGAGCAAAACAATACTCCTAGGTTTGAATTTAACTCAGAATTTATTTTCTTACACTTAAGTATTGCTCTGTATGGATATGCAAAATTATTCCATATCCACAGTATACGAATCAGTGACCTTTTAAGCATCTATAAAAATAATAAAGCATGCAACTGAAGAAAGCAGAAGGTGTGTTATTTTATTAAATTGCATTATTTCTCATTTTAGAGGCAATACAATAACGACTGTGTAGAATTTGATTATACTCTATTGTGGTTCTGACGACCTGCCCATCATTGTGCTACCCAAACAGCAAATCTCCGCTGCATATTCCGCATGTAAAGACTTTCTCGGGATATTACTGGAGGGAAAAAGGCTGTTGCCAAATCAGTTTTAGTTCCAGTTCATTAGTGGCTGAAAGTCATTACCATCCGACAGATGTACTAAGGGTTATGCACAGCTTTTAGTCCAGTTTCTAGAGGACAGATATCCACATCCAGAAAACAGAGCGAGAGAAAAAAATAAAGACAGAAAGGAAGGAAGAAACGAATATGGGGGTTACACAACACAGCTACCTCATCAACTTCGCTGAAAGTGTCGGCAAAGAATGAGACGTGGCTCAACACATGAACTGATCCTCTTGCTCCTCTTGCTTATTGTCCTCTTGCTCATTGTGATAGTCCTGCTAATAGAAAATAGATGGTACGTTAGCAGGAACATACAAGAAAGCATGCTGTGCTCTGGCAGATGGTGTATATGTCTTATTAGGAAGGAGAGATAGAATGTTTCTCATTGGTTATCAATGGAATATGGACTTTTGCTTCGGAACAGGGACAGACAAGAAAACCATGTTAGAAATCGTATTCTCTACTGTACCCGCTGTATGCTCAAAATACAACCTCATCGCGCTTCAGGGGCCTGACAAATTATCAAACTGAGAAATAGGAAAGTGATGGCAGAGATTTTAACACATGAGTGAAGCAACCAAGAGTGGCACCGCCATGGTTTTACATTGCTTTCATCGCTCACCCCAGCGGTAAGAAAGTCGCTATCAGCAAGTATCTAAATCTATGTAGAGCAAGCCTGCTCCTCATACTCTTCAAGGGAAAATGAGAATGGATTTTTCTCTGTGTATCTGTATTCAGAAAGCCAGCAAATGCTGCCACAACTTGAATCAAATTGGTGTTTCAACGTGAAACAGGGCAGGGACAAGGCTGTGGTGGGGCTGGACTGAGATTTTGGGGCAAACCAGCCTGTGCTCTTTCATATATAGTATGTTCTGACATATATATCGCACGTTCATTACCGTGTTCTTAAATACTTCAGGATCCTTCCGGGTGAAAAATGGGGTCTCATGGTCTGCTTATATGACATGATCCTGATAAAAGCAGAACCTACAAATCAAAGGTTATTAATTTGAGCAATACGAAATAACGTTTTTGATTGAAATTGCGTCTCCCTACAATTTTATTGTCAGAAATGTCTCCCCTAAACATTCTCCTCCTCTTTTGCCTCCCACAGACCCGCGGGTCTCACCTATTTAGACACACCAGAATCTGGGAAAGTTGGGAATGCACCAATAGACAACTTTTATAAAACTAAATGCCAATTTCAGGAGGTTTCGGGCCTTTTTTTCCCTTATTTTTTTCCCTGAGAATCAAGCAGAACTTGAGTAATAGCCTAAAAAGTTTCCCTGTAATGGTGAAATCAACGGTGTGATTATTTAACGGATATTAGTAATCCTAATAATTGAAAACGCGGGAATTGTCAATGTGATCAAAAAGCAGCAAATGAACATAGAAAAAAAAAAAAACCTTACAGATAAAAAATTCTTATTACTTTAAGTACCTGCGATTGCTACCAATCCTCCAAATACCATGGAGTGTGAGATTGCTTTCAAATCTTTAGGTGTTTTCCAGCTGCCTCTGATTCTCTCGTGTCATTCTGCGCGTATATTTTATTATATTTTCACGTGAAATGTTGATCCTGACCACCAAGGCGTTGGGAAGGGAAAGGGAAGGGAAAGGGAAGGGAAAGGGAAGGGAAAGGGAAGGGAAAGGGAAGGGAAAGGGAAGGGAAA
>JAWLRI010000985.1:1870640-1882143 GCA_034781795.1 Crypturellus tataupa | reverse complement strand
TTTCATTTCTAGCAGTTTTGTTTACAGAACTTTTTGTACTCCCTCACATTTGCTCATTAGCACAAACCGCTTTTTCATGGATTACATTCCTGTTTATCACAAAACAAAAGCTGTAGGAAATAACCTAGGTGTGGCTGAAATGAAACGATGTACACATGAGGGTGAGGAACTTTCTGGTGGCTGAGGATGGAACTGCCTTTCTCATTATCTACATCGGACACAGATGGTGTGGATTACACCATAGGCATGAAACAAGGGTTTGCTTTGGGCATGTTGCTGCTTCTTTAGCTTTAGAATATAGTATGAAGTAATACATGAGGTAAGGGGCATGTTTCATGTGATCCTGTTAATAAAAAGTACACATTGCAGTAACACTGCTATGTTATATTTTGTATATTATTTTTTATATATATATATATATACACACATATATATATATATGTGATGCATTTTTCTGCCTTTTTGTCTTGTTTAACTCTAAAGCTAATTTGAAGATTAGCTTTTCATATGGGATTTTCTGTTCCATAGTTCCATTTAACAGATAAGTACTATAGAAAATTATTTGCTTGAGCTTTGCTAGAAAAGAACTATATACCAAATGGGATTAGGTAATTCTTCCAAGCAGCAATGGTCTTGGAAAGTTTGATACGTCGTGTCTTACTATTTCTGTAAAGCGTTAATGGGGTCAGGTACTTAAAGAAAATGTTAGTTGGCCAGCAATCTTGGAGTCATTATGAGGGAGTATTTCTGTGGCTCATGGAAAGAGCTCAGAGCAAAGGGTCTCTGATGTTCATGACCAGTTTACTACTTAGTGCTTCTTAAAATGGCCAATTTCTTAGCTAGCTTGAAATAATACATAAATATCTTTTTTAAAGGAAGAATTTTCTCAGTTGGATACCTCTGACTCCTAAAATTGTGACTGCTTGTGATCTGTTCTTTACTTTGACTGGTAGAGCCAATAACTAAAGACAAAATCTCAAAATTTGCCCTTAATATTAAGACTTATTTGCAGAATTTAAACTAGAATCAGAAAAACTGAATTATACAACATACTCATGAAGTGAACAAATACTGATATTGAGAGCTGAATGCCATGCTTCCTTTTCTAACTACTGTCATTTAAAATTTAATTTAGATCTTCAGGGGATGTATTATATTCCAACTGTAATATTCCTGGAAACATAATTTAAATAAATTTGGATTCTTATTCACTACTTGGAGGTTAGGAAATTGTTTCTGAAATGCTGTTGGACCAGGACCATAGCATAAAATTAGACTTTTAACTTTTGTCTGTTTTCTGTGTATTTTGGAATAAGAAAAAGTTACTTTGTGAATAGAGAGCCAGCAAGACTGTTAGACAGTAAGAGGCAGTTGAATAAGACATTAAAGGACAAGGATAAATAGCAGTTTATCTTTGACACACTGATTATACTTCAGTAACTTCCATAGTATTTTATGGAGTGACATGTACTTCAGTGCCATTTCCTATTGCTCACTGCTGATACAAGAACACCTGCAGAGAGGCTGTATAACACTGAAATTTAATTTAATTAGTGGTTTAATGGCAGTTTGGAATCTTTTGGAAATGAGACATTATTTATGTGTTATGCCAGCACCTGTGCCCAAGAGATGTTAGAACCTATTTTATTCTACAACTCAGCATTCTTAAAGCTTAGCTTCCTGTGGATTTATATACTCTGTGTACCTACAAGATCTGCCAGGATCCAGACCTGGACAGGCATTTCATGCTCGTTTCAAAGTATATCACTAAGGGATTTATTTGGTAGTCAGAAACTGCTATAGGATTCTTGTGCAATGATGTCTGGAACCTGCTTGCTAAGGGACCAGTTCACTGGCAGTTTGAGTGAGAAATGTGCTGGTGTAAAGGGTTAAATCTCTTTTTTAATAATGACTTTTTTTAACATTTTTTTGTGATAGGAAAGAACAGATTGTATGCTTGAACTTTTCTTACCTTTTCAGATATTAGCACAGCTGGCCTGGAAGAAATCAGTAAGAAATGACCAATAATCTGTTCGTCCAAGATGGGAGTTGTGTGAAAATGAAATCACATGCAATACTGTATTTCTTTTTTTAACTTATAAAAACTTATCTGAACTTCTTCTATCTGTAGATGCTAAAGAGGAGGACATTTTTTTTCTTGGTCTTTTGAGGAAGGTTAGATTTTTTTTTTTTTTAATGTTATAAATCAGTAACTCAGTGTTAAGGTAATACATGCTAAAAGCTAGGATACAATCTCTTACGGATTGACTTATACATTCAGGAAACATGTCGAAGGGGAAAGGGTCTTCTCATGCAGGCTTTGTGTTGTTTACTTGTTTAAAACTTAGTGTGAACTCAAACATTTATTTTCTCTGAAGTGAGATGGAAAAACAACAGGTAAATCGGAAGTAAATCAACAGATATGTGTGTATTTTTTTTTTAATGCAATCCAGAGTCTTAAGTCAAAACAGGAGTAAAGAGCTATAAATAGTCTGATATCTTCTCTTTTCGTTTAACATGTACTACTATAATTATTTTAATCTTTGATGCAATCATGTAGACCAGCTGTCATATCTGAAGTGAAAGCTTCACAAACACTGACTTTCCACCAGCTAGATCTACTATTCTGGTGTATGGAAAAGGATCACTTTTGAGTCTCATCTTACTTGGTAATGTTTTGACTTTGCCATCCTCTTAGAGCAGATGAAAGTGAGAGTTTTTGCTGTAATTGTCCACTAAGCAGTGTAAGTCTACCATGTATTTTGAGGAGGAAAAAAGCATTTTCCAATCATCAGTTATTTGTTTTATTATATATTAATATATTTGAGCAAAAATGCCTAACACCTCTACTGAGGTGAGTTTATGTTCATTGTTCAGCACTCTTTACTTTTTTCTCTTACCATACTTCACTTTTAAGGTTTCTAGGTGAAAGATTTGTTAATTTTCAGAATCTCTCTTGTAGTTCTTCTCCCCATCTGATTTCTGTTGTTCTTGAGCTGTACATCATTGTGCATTGACACTACAGACTTCCTTTATGTTCCTGAATAGCCTTTTTTATCTTGTTGTGGTAGTTCTTGATCTAATAGAAGATGAAACTGTTTCTCGTCAGGAATCAGTAGCTGCTTGGTGGATCTGAGTGTATTGAATGGAGATTGTAAAATAGCAGGTTTACACCTATGGAAAAATAACTTTATGTCAGTATAGGCTGGGATATGACAGACTGGAAACCGACTTTGTGGAGAATTTGAGGATCACGATGGACAAAGTTGAATGTGGACAAGAGTGTATGTCCCTGTGTGTATTTTTGAAATACCTTCTTTTTATTTTTGGTTTTGTAGTGATTTTTATGATTTTAAGTTACTACAGTTATGTTTTCTGTATGTGGCTTTGCTTAAAATAGTATTTTAATATGTTATACATTCAAAAATGAAGTGCTTTTAATATGTAAATTCTTATTCTTTATTTTGATTGATGTTTTGGATATTAGAAGTATACTTATGTAATGGCTTAGCTGTTCATGAAGGTCTACATTTTATACTTGAAAGCAGGTTTTTTAACTCACTCTTTTTCCCATACTTTATATTTTAATGGCTCTGTAGAAATTATGACTTTATTTTTTCTCATAATTGCAGCAAAATAAATATTATCACTCTATATTTCTATGGCAGCTCACCAAATCTCATCGACAAGGTCACATGGTGAAAGTGGACTGGCTGGACAGACTAACCTTTAGAGAAATAGAAATGATCAATGAGGTAGGTCATCACATGTCAGATTTGTAATGGGTTTTTGGATCTTCCTAGTGTGGAAACCTTGGCTTGTTCAGAAGACCGTAACTCAAAGCACTTGTCTTATTTCTACTTCAGCCACTAGTGTGTACATTAAAAGGGCATATAATTCTTTTAAGTTTCCAAAGTTGACTGAACTTGGGCAAAAAGGAGACTAGGCAGCTGTCTTGAAGTTGTCAACTTTAGTTTCCAGTGAGCTTGTTCAGAGAAGAGAGAATTAATTATCAAGCTAGGGTAGAGTAGAACAGATGCTGGTATGTTTGATTTACAGAAATGTAAGATTTAAGTTGTGATGAGAAACTCTCAAATCATACAGTCTGTGCCATGGATTTAGATGTATTCAGTGAGGTTGAACTCAGTTCATGTCCTTTTGGGTCATGGAAATGTTTGTAATTAAATATATATGTGTGTGTGTGTATAAAATATATATAAAATGCTAGAATTTCGTTCTTGATTGAATTGTTACCCTCCTCAAGTAGAAACATCCCCAAACCAACTGGTTGTTGGTCCCAACAACCCATACATGTCCCAAACTAGCTGTGTGTATAAAATCCAATGTTTCTGATTCTTAGAACTGAATTATAAATGCAGAACAACTTTACTGATTTTGGAAAGTGTTTCATCACTGATGCATGAAATAAACTAGAAATGCTTAGCTTTAAAGGGCATGCATATTATTTTTTGGTAAATATATACTACTGGTAAATATGTATATTTCCTTTCTTTTACATTTCTATTTTTTTTCTATTTGAGCAGTTAAAAATGCATATGCTGAGCAATTTTTTCTGTGAGTTCAAAATCTAATGCCTGTTGCATCTATCTTTTTCAGTTCTATCTAAAATAATATTTTTGATTTCTGATTTTTTTTTATTATATTTTCTTTCTTTTGACTCCTAAATATTCTCCAGCATGTCTGTAATTGTGTAATGGTTAAAAATGGGGAGGAAAAGAAATTGTTGTCAACTTGTTATTCTTCCTTACCTTTTTTTTATCAAACTTTCAGGTTCATGAACTGAGAGACCTTGATGAAGGCAGTAAGCTCTAATGGTTACATAGAGGTTTTTATTGTGAAGTGTGAATTTCCATGAGAGTGTCAGGAAAATGATGATATGGAATGATGTAGAGTTTTCAAATTATTATCTGAATAATGGCTGTAACACCTGAACAGTTATCATTACTGATTGTGGTTATACTGTAAAGGAAACAGAATAATTACTGTATTAAGAATTCTGACAATTGCTGCTCTTTAATCTGATACATCTGTGGTGTGTTTTTTTCAGAAGGAAAAACGAAGTTCTAATTTTATGTACCTGATGATTGAATTTCGCTGTGTCAAGTGTGATGACAAAGAATATGGTATAGTTTACTATGAAAAGGTATGTGCCTTGATGGTTTTAGGCTCCTATTTAAAAAGCAACATCAACTAAAGTGACAGATTTTTTTCCTGGAGGTGAAATACTCTGCTGCAGGATAGGAGACAGCTGTCAGTGGCATCTGTGCAAGTACATACAAATCAAATGGTAGAGATGGAAAAAGATTACAGAAGTCAGACATTCATGTAATACATTTCAAGATTTCAGAGTTTAATAAATGAGTGATTAAAAAAAATAGATTTATGGTTTTAGTTGTCTAGCATTACTTTCAGAGTGACTTTATTTCAAATTTTCTTGTATCAGGAAGAAATATATCTGTGATTATTTGGAATTAAGATAACTTAGACTAAGACTTTATAGGGGAGCTGTATTGGTGAGTTTCTTCTAATGTAAGCAAGTATAAAAGTTTATGCTTTCATGCTAGAAATATTTAAAAAATCACTTCAGTAAAAATTTGAATTGAATTGGGTAGGAATTGGTTGCTATTTTAATATCATCACATATTAAATGTGCATGCAAGTAAAGGTGGAAACCCAGGTGTGGGGGTGCTTTTTTGGTTGTATCTTTTGGTTCTGTTTGTTTCTCTTCTGTGCCTCTGAGGCCTTTGTCAGGTTGCATGCATACAGAGTTACAGTTTTCGAGCACCACCTTCCTCTGTAGCTTTGTAACTATGTTGTTCTGTGATATCAAGAAATCTACAGTCTTGAAAAAGCCAACTTTGACAATGAAAAAAGAGACACAGGATTTTTAGATCAGGCAATGCATTTGCAGTGAAACATTTAAGAGGTAGCATCAGGCTGTCATGTACTACCAGCAGAATAGTTAAATTATTTAGCAGCTGAAAAATCCTTGGAGTTTAGAGAAGTGAACTGTTCCTACAAGAAGAATGTTACAGGATCTCTTGATATCCCTTCTATACCCCTGAAGGAACAGAAAGTAAGTATAATTATGTATATACACACACACATACCTGCTGAGTGCCTTGAGTTAATTAGGAGTTCAGTTCAGTGGAAAGAAGGATTCATAACAAGCTTAACAGATACCAAGGTGACTTTGGAAGGCATAATCAGTATTTTAATGATCCTGTGCCTAAAAGTAGAATCCACTGAAATAGAGCAGTGTCTCTGTAACAGTTACTTTAAAACAAGCAAACAACTCCCCCCACACATTTAATAGAAGTTACCTGTTAGAATTTTTTAGTGTACTTAGATCCAAAAGAATTGGGAAGGTTGCTGAGTGATGCAGCTATATGGACTAGAGAAAGAAGATAATGATGATAGACTTGGGTCTTGTTGAGATCAAAGGGATTTCAAAAAAGAAATGTGATTCAATACAGAAGAAGTTAATATAGTGGAAAATAGATTATTCTTATGTGTATGATAACATTGCAGCATTGATCTAGAAATCAAGCCCGTAATCACATTTAAGAATTAAGATGATGAAAAATGTAGTATTAAACTGCAGAAAGCGAAATTTCATCAAAAGATATCTAAGAGGGGTAGATCAGGAGATGAGTAACTACCTCAACTTATATGTGCTGTTGCAAACAAGTGTGTGAATGTTAGAGGAGGAGCTGTGGGAATGCTATTGAACTAGTCCTGTGAACGGGTGTGCTTTTGGATATCTGCAACTTTTTAGTAGTTTTACTAGTTAAGAGTAAGTTGCTTTTACTTAAGAGCAAGTGTATAAGTTTTGTACACTGAGATGCTCTGGATTGTAGGGAGGGATATCTTCTGAAGATTAGGTGCTGCGGTCCTGTAAGAGATAAAATTTAGCAACACATGGCTAAAAGGTATTTCCTATTAGGAATCTAGAAGCTAAATTTAAGAGATCTCCATGTTCATCCTGTCAGTGTTGATATTAAAGACGTAAGTTAATCATCCTTTGCTCTAAGTAGAGGAAACCAAGTATGTTTGTGTATTAAGTATTTCAGGCTCTAGTTACATCCTGAAGCTTCGGAGCTCTCCTGCCTGTGCCATAGGAATGGATTGCTGCTGGATAAGTGAGTGCGTGTTAACCAGAGGATGGGTGTGTTTTCCAGGCTTTTATTGTAGGGACGGCTAAGTGTCCATCTGTGTGTTCCTTAGAAAATCACGGAAGAGCTTAAACACTGATGTTTTGAATAAACAGAGCTTGGTAAGGATTAGGAAAGTGAATCTCTGTTCCTTAGGTAGGTATTTGGGCTAAAAGCCTGCTTAGTTTTCTGCAGCTCTTCAGTGTTTTCTTTGGTGAGTTGTACTCAAACAGGGACCTTCTCCAAACCTTTTCAGTGTGTCTTACTGTGGAATATTTATTTCATAGAGTTTCTATAGACTTATCCTGGAACCAGATTATTATATTGTTTTTGTGAAGAATTTGACCTTGCATCTTCCATTCGGATTTATAATGCAATAAAATTCTGTAATAAGATCACTTTTTTTCTTGTGGAAATTTTATTTTTATTTTATTTTATTTTTATTTATTTTTCCCAGGGAATGAATTGAAATATAATCAAAATATTGAAACATTTTGTTAACCATGTTACTGTACTGGAGGACTAGCTTTAAATGAGAACATGCATTATTTCTTATAGATACAAACTATTGAGCATTGGTAGCCTCAATGCTCTTGGCTGTCCTCATTTTTTAACATGATTTCCCTAAAAATGGTTTCTCTCCCTCAGCCCCAGAAACCTACCAATAAAGATGAATTGCTTCGGATATAAACGTGATTTTTTCTTCCAGTTGTCAGTATGATTTTTCCAGATAAAGAAGGTGAGGAAAAGATGATTCAGACTTCAAATACATGTATTTCTTGACAACTGTTACTGAAGCTCATTAAAAGTCCATGGAACAAAAAACTGTATAGTGCTCCTCTGTGGAAATAAAATAATTGAATGTATAATAGCATCCACTAAAACCATAAATTACTGTAGCTTGAGGGATTTGTTGATATATAAAGTAGCTTTTCAGCAAGTTCTTGACCCTTTTCTGGCAGCGGTAGGAAACATAAATTAGCACCTGTCTTCTCAGTTTTGTCATATTTCCAATTACAGCGAACACATTCAGCATCCCCAGTCCTGTACAGTGAATCTAATGAAACTGCATCCTCTTGTCACCTGTCTGTGACCGATAGTTGAAGTGAAGATTACTTGTCACAGCTCTGCTGATAAATTTTGTTTTCAAGTGTTTACAAAGAACTAGCCTGTTAAGCAGTAGCCGATCAAATTTGAAAATCTTGGACTTGGTTCACAGTTTCAATAAGGTAAAGGCAGTGAGTCTTTCCATGTTCTCTGCTGACTTAATTTTAATAGAGCACTTATGATTTAAAGGATAGCAGCTGGCATGTAGCAAGAGCATCACTTCTGATTATCTGTTTAGACAAAAAATTGTTTAGATCTCCCAAGTAAAGTAGCATTTTTTTTTTTTTTTTTGTGGGTTTCAGATGAAAACTAGTATTGTTTGAATAAAGTATTTGCCTGGCTGCCATCAGCTTAAAAAAAAGTCAGTGATGTCAAGAGGATTGGAGTCCATTAAGGTTTTGAATACAAAAAGTTGGTTATCTTTGGATTTTTAACTAAACATTAGATGAGTCAAACCTTCTTTTTAAAGCGGTTTTGAGGAGAGAACATCAGAAATTTGATCCAGAAAATTCTTCAAATATTGTTCACCTTAACATGGCTGATTCTTAAATAATTCTCAGACTGAATTTAATGTAATGCAGTTCTGCTCAAGCTCAGTCATAGACCAGTTAGTTATGTTTATACACTCTTGACATTGTTTTTGTTTCCCTCTGGCAAACAGCAGGTCATCTCTGGCTATGTTTATTTTATCAGAAAATGCAGCCTAAAGGAACAGATTTGCAGGTTGAGGAGGTTGTTGCTGAAGGCCTGATATCTGTGTCATGCTTGTGTGTACTTGAGACTAGCTCTAATCAGGTCCCATGGGCTGAATAACTACTAGCACAAGTTCTCGAAGACTTCTGTATGCTTTAATTTCAAACCATATCAAATCGAGGGGCTAATTTAAATACTCCTTCAGGCATTGGCCTGTTTTAGTAAGTTTGCATGTCTAGGGTCACAGTGAAACACATGAAGTTGTCTAAGTAGGACAGAATTGGTTGCATGTGTATCTGTTTGGAAGGTAAAACAACTGATTCTTCACTGGCAAACTAATCATGTACTGTCTTTCTGATACTACAGAATAGCATATTCTGAAAATACTGTTAACTTCCAGCACAATTTGACCTAAGATGATTTTGGCACAGCTGGGTTTTGTGGCACACTTTGGCTAAAGCTTACAGCTTTGCTTTAAAACACAATGAAACACAAAGTTCTCCCAGTATCTCAGCTGAATAACTAAGTTTTTTCTGTTTGATGCTTCAGTATAATTTAATTGTGTTTTAGGAGAGGAGTTTAAAGAACACTCATCACAATACTGCTTGTGAAAGGTTTAAAAAGACACGACAACAGTTTAGAATTCATTCTTTTAACACTAACCTTGGAGGGGAAAAAAAAAAATCCCCAATTTTAGTTTTGCAAGATTTTGTGTACAAACGCTGGAAATCTATGTCCCTTGTTTAGTTTGGTAAGTTACTAAAGCTTAAGCAATTGCATTTTGTCCTTCTGATTCTAGTTTTGAGTTAGTAGTCATGCTCGCATGCTTCTGCATGTGTGGTAGCTACTCTTATTACAGCCTTAAAAGCTTTGTCCGATTCTTTCAGCTGCCAGTTTTTGCTGTGGGAAGGATACAGTAGAATGGACATTATTGTTTGTCAGGGAATCCACATGGATATGCATCTCTTAAATACTCCGTCAGGAATTCGAGCGTTTCTTGGTTACTAGTGAATCCACTGTTTTGCCAAGGTTTTCGTGCAGAGCTATGTATATCAGTGGAACCCTGTGTGTTTTTGTATTTGGCCTTTGCTTTGTAAAGGTCACACTGTAGCCTTACTACAGCTTGACTGGGAGAACAATCTCTTGGTAGATAGAGAAGGTCTGTCATCTCTTGTCGTTAAATGGGTTTATTCTGGGGAAAAGGGTATAAAGCAAAGCCACCATGATTGGAAAAGCAAAGGTGGGGGTGAGAGGAAGGGGGAAGGAAACAAATCTAGCAAATCAGTGATTTTTAGCTCAGAATTTCTGCTTTGGAGGGAAATCTTGATATTTCAAAAGTTTCTGTTCCTAATTGAGTCGAAATGCCAGTTTCTCTTAAAATGAGACTTTAGAACCTATCTCATATATACTTCTGTGGAGTAAATGGTAGAATTGCTTTCCATTGTTGTAATTATGTGTTTGAAAGATACTCTTATTAGTGTGTTTCTCATTGAGCATCTTCTGGCTAGGTAACTTCTACATTTTACAAGAATTTGTCAATTAAAACTGCATCTCTGTACCAGCTCTGCGAGCTCTTTTTCCTTTCCATACACATTCCTGTTTTCCTGGAAACTGTGCAAAGAGCTGACACATTGAATATTAAAGATTTGATCTAAGCCTGTCCAAGTTGGTAGGAAGATTCAGTGTTGACAGTAACCTTTTGATTAAATCCTCTGGGCCGATTTTTCAAAGGTAAAAATGTAGATTAGGTGATTCAGAAAATAATTCCTGCAGGCACCTGACTTGTATCTTTAGTGCCTGCTTGCCTTTGAACTGTTCTCTAGACCCATCTTCAGTCTTTGGAATTTCTGCCATATGTCCTATTGACTTTACTGGCCTCAGATCTTTTTATTAGGATACGTTCTGGAAAATGATTCCAAAATAAATGGCAACAAACTTGAGATATCCATAAGACATATTATACTGTGTTTCTTTTATTTTGCTTTTTTTAATACTGCCTTTTCAATGAACCATGCTGTATGTCATGTCGAGTAATGCTTGGTTACACTTCTGGAGTAAGATAGTAACTATGAGTGGAAAAGGGGGTAACCGTGTTGCTGCTTTTGTCCTTTGATGGTGTGTGTTCTATCCTTTTCTGCCTCATTCAGACCAGAAACCTGTAGCTTCTCCTTTCAGGTACTCAACAGCAGGGCTGGGCTACCAGTAGAAAACCTGTTAGGTTTCTGTGTTAGTGCTGTGGATCTGGATGGCCTGAGTTCCCAGAAGCGATTGGATTGCATCCTGTGTTGAATCTGCAATTGACAGACATGCTCATATTCAGATCCCTTTGGGAGAACTTTTATGTTTCACTATTTAAGAAAATTTCACTTTTGCTGTGTTTTCTATTTCTTCAAAATTATCTTAATTCATTGTAAACTGGACCCTGCTTTTATTTTGTACTTTCAGAACACATATATAATGCTAAGGGTAAAATTCTTCACTTGCTTCCATCTTTTCTAGCATAGTAATGAATTATGTAGTGTCATCAG
>JAWLRI010000985.1:1831870-1870540 GCA_034781795.1 Crypturellus tataupa | reverse complement strand
TAGTGGCATCGCCTTGAATGACCTTTCATCTGCCTTGCTACCTGTCTATCACATGACAAAACCTAACATGGGAGAGAAAAAATCCGTTTCTTATATATATATTTTTTCTTCTTTATACTTTTGAAAAGAATGTGTAGTTACTTTTTTTTGCATAGTATAGTGCACAGTACATAAATACATTTTTCCCCTAAAATGCAAGGTGTTTAATGTGTAATCTTGTTACACAGGATGGTGATGAGTCGTCTCCAATTTTAACAAGTTCTGAAATTGTTAAGATTCCAGACCCCCAGATGTCTATGGTAAGCAATGATACATGTAGTGCTGTCCATATAGTTTACTTCTGCAAATGCTCCATATTTGAAGGTGAAAGCTTGACTGTATTATTAGTCTAAAATAACAATGGAAAGATTTATCTCACTATATGAGAAGTATCAGTGGGTTCAATTTTTTTTTCCTCCTGCTAGATTAATATGTAATAATTGACTTAACACTTTTTCTGTCTTCATCTTTCCTTACCCAGTATTTTTCTGTCTTCTTTCCTTACCCAATATGCTTGTTTCTGAAGTGTAGGAAAACAGAGAAGGAATTTTACCAAGAGAGGTCAGGGGGTGGGAATGTAAGGTAAGAGGGAGCTGAAGAAGAGAAAGGAAGTTCAGAAGCTGCAGTAACTCTTGCATCACCTAATTTGTTGAAATATTTTCTCCCTACACTTTCTTGTGTGTTGTCTTTTGTGTAGACAGTGCCTAAATACAGTTCTAGAAAAGATTTCCATTATTGTGGATGCCAATTCAGTGGGACTGGTATTGGCAGCTTTGGGAACCTTAATGTAAGTGGGCTTTACTGGCAACACTGTTTTGAGCACTGTGTAATCTAACACTGCAAGAGCAAGTCTGACAATGCTGAAAACTGCCTTGGCTGCTGAAATCTTGTTGACACTGTGGCTCCTATTGTTGCTCCTACTGTTGCTAACATGATATTAACAGTGGGAACTTTTTTGAAAAGGTTTTTCTTGCATACAAAGCTTTGGACTGCAAACATCATCCTAAAAATGTTTGAGAAGTGGCTAGCACATTTGAGTGCTGTCTAAATCACACATTTGTTGACTGAAACACTTGCATTTTGCAGCAATTAACCCAAAGGCAAGGTAGGGCTTGTGACTGCCTGAAATTTAAAATATATGTGTTTATGTGGTTTTATTGAGTAAGAGAACATATTTGTGAAAGTTTTATCAAAAAATTTCAAGTCCAGAAGATGCAGTAGTTCTAGATGTAAATTTTAGTTGCTACGTGTTATTCGAGGCACTGGTGAGTCTTTGCTAAACAGCTTCATTTCAGCAGTAATTTTCTCTGTAGTAAAAATATTTATAACTGCTAACTTATCCTCTGCATTCAGGAGAACTTGGTAGAAAGCAAACATCACAAGCTTGCTCGAAGCTTGAGAAGTGGACCCTCCGATCATGACCTCAAACCTAATGCAGCTACGCGAGATCAGCTTAATGTAAGTCAGTGTCTCCAATTCTATTAGAATTTTTTTTGGTATTCATGTGTTTTGACAATGTGAAGAAAATGAAATTCTGAGCTCCAAGGAAATCACAAATTAAGAAATGTCATGGCATTACTGATAATCTTAGAAATGGTTATTTTTGCCTGCATTTCCAGTTCATTCAACCTCAGCTGAGAAGCCCCTTTGTGATAGCTTGAGAGATGTGTGGTGCTGAAGAACTTTCTTCTAACGATGTTTTCAGTATTGTGCTTCATCACAGTATAGTCTGTTAACTTAATGATTACACCTCTTCACATTTTGCTTTATCACTGTGTCTTTAATAGATCATAGTGAGTTACCCACCAACAAAACAGCTAACATATGAGGAACAGGATCTAGTTTGGAAATTCAGATACTACCTTACTAATCAGGAGAAGGTAAGTTGAATGACTTCAGGAGATGTATTAATGCAAGAAATATTGTGTCTTATCTGGCTCCAATTTTCATTATGTTCTGTTCTTGCAGAGATAGTGCTTCAGTGCCTGAGAAGCCACTCAAGATTTTTTTTGTGCATTTTTATTGATTCAGTTAGTGACCCTTTTTCTTGAAAGTCACAGTAAACGGCTATTCTTACAGGAAGTCTTCCTACAAATCTGGACTGACTATTTAAAATATTATTGTTTCCATTTTTTTTCAGCAGAGAATGACAAAAAGTGATGACTTTTCTCTCTTTTAGACAGGTGTTTGCATTAACAGAATGTGCACTAGAACACCAAAAACCCTAATTACCCAATTTTACTTGTATGATAATTCAACTCCCACTTTTCAAAATATATTAAAACAATCAAATAGCAAACATTAGATTGATCAGCTGTTTCACAAGCAGTGCTTGTCAACAAAGCTGAGAGTGTGTGCTGTACGGCTGTTGATGATTAACCAATTGAGATTAAGTTCTTTAAAGTATTTAACACAAATGGGGTAAATTAGTAAGCTATTTCTAGCAAACTGTTTCCTCTCACCCTTTTTCACAGTATAAGATCATAAAGCAAACAGCAACGTTAAGTATTCTCTGTATCTTAGTGGCATCTTAGAATTGACCTCTATGACTTGTACTAGAGGGAATGGGATTGGGAAGGGAGGGAGGAGGGAAGACTTAGTGTCATCTTTGGATTTACTAATGATTCGTGTCAATCCTCCTCTTAAAACTGGAAAAGTGTTGTGGTAGATGAGTGTCAGTGAATTTTGTTAATAAATTTCCATAAGTTTGAGAGAAGTGTTCTATACAGCATCAAATTAACTTGAAAGGTATCTGAGCAGGATTCCTACATGAAGTAGGCATTTAGTAAATACTGTAGAATATACTTATGTAAACACAGCCTGAATCTAATTTTACCTTGACTTAAAATATCAATTTCTCAAAATGATTGTTCATTCTGCATTGGCACAGATGAGTTATCCAATTTCTGTCTTCCTAGGCCTTGACAAAGTTCTTAAAATGTGTCAACTGGGACCTCCCACAGGAGGCAAAGCAAGCTTTAGAGCTTCTGGGGAAATGGAAACCCATGGATGTGGAAGACTCTCTAGAGCTTCTGTCCTCCCACTTCACCAACCCCACAGTTCGTCGATATGCTGTCGCTCGGCTCCAGCAGGCTGATGATGAGGTATTTGTTATTCTGGGAGCTAATTCCTGCAACACAGTTTTTGAGAATGTTACCCAGTACTTTAAAAGGTTTTTTAAGGTGTTAAGTGAAAATAGAGCAAGCTGGAAAACTTCAATATGGGGCTGTTTAGCAAAGAACTTTTAATATATGGAGTTTTCCTAATACAAATGTGGCATTTATTGATAGCTTTTTTTTTTTTTGCTAAAAATGATCAGATAACCATGTCTTCTACTAGTGATAAACTCTAAATAGTCTACAAAAGTTTTCTGACTAATTTGGAAAATCTGAAGTAGTACATAGAATCATAGAATGGTTAAGGTTGGAAGGGACCTCTAGAGGTCATCTAGTCCAACCCCCCTGCATACGCAGGGTCTCCTAGAGCAAGTGGCACAGGACTGCGTCCAAGTGGGTTTTGAAGATCTCCAGAGAAGGAGACTGCACTGTATCTCTTGGTGACCTGTTCCAGTGTTCTGTCACCTTCACTGTTAAGAAATCATCATACTATTTTCTTTTAAGAGTAAAGAAGCATCTGTGAAAATCAGGCATTTCTAATGGCATGCTGATTACATGTGATGAGCTGTGATTTGGAAATGTAGACCAATTTGATCGAAGCTACATTGTAATTGCCATGTATTTTATTTTCTTTTGACAGTAAAAAAAATACTAGGAAGATATCGTTGTAACTTTTCAATCAGTAGGAGTGAAAATGGAGAATACAAATATCTATAATTTTAGCAAACCTTCTTCAACAGCCAAGCCAGCATTGATGTAAATATATGTGTTGCAAAACACTTGAGATGAGCTAAATTGTCAAATGTAATAGCAGAGGGAACATACTCATTAAAAATAATAAGTAATAAAAGTATTTTTTCAGTCTCAAACAGATAACTGGTAACAAATCCCAAGATCTTATCAAAAGAAATATATGATGGTGCATAGAAGAAGAGGAGAGAATGTGAATTCTTGGTATCCTTGTCCAGACTTTGAGTTTGAATTCTCTTCTAAGAAGTCACAAACTATATTTGTTTATAGGTGCTGGAATCAAGTAAGGCAGCTTAACTAAAGAATATTCTAAAGGAGGAATTGCATTGGGATGTCTGTCCTACTTATTAACAGTTACAGCTTCTCAGTATTGAAGAGTTATTGAAATAAGAACTGAGTATCCTCTGTGAGTGAGTGTTCATCCTGGACTAGTTTTTTGATAGTTTATGTCACTTGCTAGTGAGACCTTATTTTTGCTTCCTCAAAGATGCTCTTCAGATAGTTTTGAAAAGATGAGAATTCCAAGCAGTTTCGACTTTTCAATTTCTTTTCTTTTGTCTTCTCCAAGGATTTGCTGATGTACCTGTTACAGCTAGTCCAGGCATTGAAGTATGAAAACTTTGATGACATAAAGAATGGGCTGGAGCCGAGCAAGAGGGACAGTCAGGGTTCCATGTCTGAGAGCATGACCACGTCTGGAACCAGTGGTGCAGAAATAGAAAGGTAAAAAGCTAGAATATGGAGTGAAAGAGCAGTAGTAGCTGATGTCATTAGCCCTCAAATTCTTTTTCACTTGTAGGGACTATTGAATATTTGACCTTGAGGCTTCATAGTCCAAAGCAGTGATGTAAAATATAATTAACCTCAAAACTTTCACAGAGTGTTTCCAATAATCAGATTCTTGCATAAGAATCTTGATCTAAGACCTTTCTGGAGTTTGAACTGGGAAGTTTTCTTCTGTTGCTTCAAAAGAAGAGGAAGAGAATCCCGTGAACATAAATGAACTGGGTACCACACTTACGTCCTCAAGGGATATAAAAGAAAGCCCCAAACATTTGATTAATGCAGTATTAAGTAAGACACAAGCAAATTTGATAAAACAGATCTCTAAGTTTAAACTCTGTGGGAATACTTGGTACAAATTTCCAAGTCTTAAGGTTCAGTATCTAATCACTTAAGTCCCTAGCATATACAACTGTTCACCTCTGCATTGATCCTGTGGAGTTGGGATAAATGGTGTTTTTTGAGGGTTTGGTGCTACTTAGACATTAATAGACCTGCTTGATTGCTTCCTACCAGGTAAATTTACTGTGCAGAAATTTTGCCTAGCAAGCATTGAGCTTGTTTATTCTGTTACATACAATTGCATTCGAGAATTGAGTGCTTGCAGGTGTTATATTAGAAATTTCATCATAAAACTGAGTTTTAGAAAAGCTTATACTGAACACTTGGATTTGCTAAATCTCTGTGAATATCTGCCTATTTTTTACAGAAGTTGAAAGCAAAATACTAAGTTTGGTGTGAGTGAATGTTCTTCACAGCTATAAACAAACAGCATGGATATCCTGGCAGTAAAAACATATGATTTCTTTGCTGTTTTCCATGGAAGAGTAGCTACTGATCTCACAGTTTGTCTTGACTATCTTTGAAGATATTTCTCTTAGTTTTTTGAATTTAATATACTATGGGAAGTGAAATGCATTGCTGTTTCACCATGTGAACAAGAATTCTACAGTATATTAATTATATGTTTTCCTTTATTTGTAGTTCCCAGATCATGAGTCCTATTCCTCCTGTTTCTTCACCACCTCTTACTTCTAAGACAAAGGAGCTTGCAGACAATGAAAACCTTGATGTATGTCAAATGCTTTGTTACTTTGGGGAGCATCAATTAAAACAGAAACTTAATGAAAAATATGTTAATGATTGAGGCTTTTCTAGTGAACTAGGGCTGTTTTCACTTTTTTGTTTGTGAATATTGGAGTCTTTCCACTGTATCTTCATGAATACTTGGGAAAAAATTGCTCTAGGAGTATAAATGTCAGTCAAATGCTAAGGAAATAGCAATATCTTATCTGAGTTCTTAATAGGCCATCTATTTATGAACATGGTCACATTATCCAAAAGTGAGATTGACATTATGTTTTTCATAATTAGAAAGTGCTCCCTTTTAAAGAAAGAAATTACTGCAAAGACTGTCACACATGCATTAGATACTAATAGTTGCATATAGCTGAGGTAATTTTAAGAGAAAAATTATGTGGAAAACAGTTATCCAACTATATTAATCCCTGCAGTCTGTTTTTCCTAGAGCCTGATTTCAGGCTTTTCAGTCCTAGAGCTACAGATTTTACTTTTCTGCTTTTCGTAGAAATTGGATGATAAGAACTGAACTGGAGGGAGGAGAAGATGAAGTAAAGATGGTTGGCGAAATAGATTTTAATCTCATGTGCAGTTAGTTAATTGGAAGATGTAAAGTGTCCATTATAATATATTACTTTAGAGGTTTATAGTTGGAGATTACCATATACTTATACAGTGTTTGTAACTGTTTTACTGTACAGGCAAACTTTTTTCTGTAGTGTTACTGCTATTTTTTTTAGAGAAATATTAAAAATAATATAACTTAATGTTATGTTAGGTCAGTTTAGATGAGGCCTTTAAAGGAAAATTAATTTCTTAAAATCCTCTGCAAAATTGCAGGGAGTTTTTAATTTATTTTGTATCTCTTTCAGGTGCTCAGATTTCTTATGAACTTAATTTTGTTTTCCTTAAATCCCTTTTAGCAAGACCTTTGCACTTTCTTGATATCACGAGCATGCAAAAATTCCACGTTGGCAAACTACTTATACTGGTATGTTTGTTTATTTATAATACCTGAATGGCTTCTTGGAATCAAGGCTATAATGCCCAGAATGGTGCCGACAAAAGAGAACTTTAAAATATTTATTTCTGGCAAGATGAAGTAGTAGGTTTAAAACAATAGCACAGAGGCAAACAGAATAATTAGTAAAAGGAGGGCACTTGCTCTTTAAAGTGTGCACACCAGTCTTTAGCAAGACATTAATTACACAATGATGAAAAAAGGGGAAAAAATTGCTCGCTGTATGATTTGATTCATCATTCAATTAGTTTGTGGTGATGAGGAGGAAATAAGCTCATCTTCTGATCTGCTTTTACATTTGGTTTGTGTTCGTAGTTTCTCATAATGTTGGCTAGAGAATTAAATTTAGCCACTTAATATCAAGAATGTATTTTATGAGAGATCATAAAGCACTTTAAGCCTACTTAACCTGATTTTTTTCTTTAGATTCCATTTATGGGTATGTTACGAGCACAAACAAAATGTCACTGTAGATGGGTAATTTCCTAAGGGAGTACTTCAGCTGTGATTAGTTCATCTAGATAGTGAAAAGGTAAGATGACTCTTCAGAATCTTATATTTCTTCTGCTATTCAAGAACCAAGTTAGTTACATAAACTGCTTACCTTCATGCCCTTTTTACTTAATGGAATAAGTATTTCCAGAGCTGTATTATTTTGTCTTACCACAGTTTAAGAAAGTGAGATGAATACAGCTACACTCCTGAAGAGCACACAAACGTGTGTATATATAAAAACAAATATATGTATATATGCACATATGTTCACATATCTCAAAGAACATCTTAGATGCCTTTTATGCAGCTAAAATTAAGTCAAATGACTGTCACTGGTATCCTTTTAGATCCCTCTAATAATGAATAAAAGCATTCATACACTTCATCATATGTGAGTTATATTATCCACAGATACACTGTGAATTTCAAATTGGTTACTATGCAACAAAATAAATTTCAACTCATTTATATATAAAAAAGAAAAACTTAAAAACCCTAATCTACTCTGAGAGTGAGTCCGTTTGTAAATCCATCTCTTCCAGTTTTATCTTTGATTTCTCAGCAATTTGAAGTTAAGACATTTAAGTATATGATTTAACTATAGTTCCTTAGTATATATATATAAATATTTTAGTAGCCAAAGATAATGTTTAGAATAATAAAGATGGTATTTAAATAATCAAAATAATTGCAGCTGGATTGATATGACTAGAAGCCAGACATTTGATGTAATCAAATATTTTTTGTTAAGTTAAATGTTGTTACATTAGCTTACATTGGTAACATGATGAGTAAAAGTGAAATTTTGGGGAAGTGAGTTCAGTTCTGTTACGAGTTTCTCCTCACATAAAACCTTATTTAAACAAAGCACTAATTTCAGCATCACCTCAGTCTACAGAAAGTTTGGAAGTATTTATTCTAAAGTTTTTTGTCCTCTGAGTTCAAAATCAATAAAAACAAACAACTCCCCCCCCCCCCCCAAAAAAAAAAAAAAATCCTTCTTTTTCTTTCCAGACATCTCAATTTCTCAGTGACAAAATACAAACATTGCAGCAAATGTTAGAGCTGACTTAGCCATAAATCCTCTTGGGTGCTGATCAATTGCTTGTTTCAACTGTCCAGGCACGGCATGCACCTAAAATAACCAATGGAGAAAGTACAGTAACCCTTAAAAATCAAAGCTTATTCACTTTCCATTCTAAAGCTGTCTTAACCGTACACTTTCACAGTGCACGTAGAGGTCACAAATATTTATTCCTCAGTGTCATCTTTGAATGTATAAGACAGTTCCTAAAGATTTGTTCACTTCCTGAAGAATTGTTTAAAGTTTTATTTTATTCTTATTTATTTATCCTTTTTCATGGAGAAAGATGAAAATAGCTGACCTTCATTATTTGTCATTTTCCTTGAACTTTTGGTGCGTAGACTTTGCAAATCCACACTTTCAGATTTTTATACTTCTAATGTGTCATTTTTAGTTATGCAACACAGTAGGACAATGAGTCAATAAAGTTTCAGAAGTAACCTCTAGTTACAAATTTTACCAAGATAATATTACTCATGAAATAAGATACTTATGCCATGTTTTAATGTGTATTGAAGGCATGATGTGTATTCAGAAGTGAGCTTAGCACAAAGCTTGACAAGCACAAAGTTAATATTTTAACTAATTCTACTAGAGTTTTTAGGTCAGTATGAAAAATAAAATCTATTTTTTTGTGCAGACAAAACTTAATTATTTGCTTTGAAAGAAACAGTCAAATCTGCCTCTGTATGTATCTGTAACATATCCATACAGCCTGGAAATGTGTATGCTTGTAGCTCTTTCAGTTAGCTGTCAAACTGATGTTCCTTCCAAAGGAAGGAGGATTGGATTGTGGAGAAGGGCAGTTGTTTTTGATGTAACCTGTTGACCGCTGACTTTCTTTCATTTGTCTTCTAAGTATCTGGCAGTAATTTTCAATCTATAATTTAAAATAGAAATCCAGGATATATTGACATTTTTTACTATACTGAACAGAAATTTATACTGATTTCAGCGGAACTGAAATCATTGCAAAATTAACATGGAGTTTTGCTGACACAGATAGTGTATTTAGTTGTTTCTAGCCTCTCTATGATGCTTGGACTTTAGGTCAGTAGAATACCTGTTCCCCCGGCTTGTACTACTTGTTTTGGGTCTTGTCCTGTTGTCTCTTCATTGTAAGTCAAAGACTGCAAACTGCTAGTTTTGCATATCTGAGCCAGAACTTGGCTGACTATGCCATTCTGAGAACTTTATAAGGTTAAGGTAGCTTGAAGTGAAGAGTGACTTTGTTTAGCTCAGTATTTATAGTAGAAAGCTACTATATTTCATTCAAAAATTACATTCTTTGGGTTGTTTTTATGCTGCAGGTATGTAATAGTGGAGTGTGAAGACCAAGATACTCAGCAGAGGGACCCCAAGACCCATGAAATGTACTTAAACGTGATGAGAAGATTCAGCCAGGCTTTGCTAAAGGTAATGCTTTGTGTAAGGAAATACGTAATGGCCATCCTTTTAAAAAGGCAGAATAAAAGCAGTAGAACAGTCTTGCATTTAAAATCTACAGAGATTCCAGTTTTCTTTAAATATGCACTGTGACAAAATGGTAACTTCCCTGAACAATGTGAAGAAGTTTTGAGACCTTCACCTTATTTGCTCATTCTCATAACGAATAGATTCTAAAATTCTCTGCCTCTTGCTATCAGTCTGTTTCAGTAAGTGTTTCTTCATTAAAAGCACTTGTCCTTGCAGTGCAAACTTGGAAAGTGCAGGGAGGAGAGAAGATAAGCCTGTCTTTTGTATTCCAAACCACTGCTGTTTGGTCTATCAGCAGCAGAGGGTGCAGAAGCAATGGGGAGGAAAGCAGAAATAAAGTCTTCCAAACCACAGCCGATATACAGAGCAGATGTGCAGTTTTTGTTGCCTTTAGTATATCTCACACTTTACGTTTAATTCCATTTTAGCAGTGTTATTCAAATATCTGTGACTTGTAGCATATATAAGAATATTGTGTGCTGCCATGCTTATCCTTACTAACTTATTTTAGCTGTGTTGAATAAGCCTGTCATGCATGGATGTTCACGACTAATTATTGTTCATGCAAATTAAAGTGCACTTGTAGGTCAGATAATTGTTTGCTAGCTACAATGTTTCTGATTATGTTTTACAGAAAATATCTTGCAAATTGAAAGGAAATTGATCTTTATTCACTTACTTTCTAAAAGCCCATAGGTCCAGGATTAAAGGAGCAAATTCCAGATAAAATAATTATGGAACAAAGAGCTAATTTTGTTTCTTTTAATTCACTTAGGGTGATAAATCTGTCAGAGTAATGCGCTCATTGTTGGCAGCCCAGCAGACATTTGTAGATCGTCTGGTTCATCTAATGAAAGCTGTGCAGCGTGAAAGTGGGAATCGTAAGAAAAAGGTAAGTAAAGGATTGGAAGAGTTATCTCTTTTGAGAATTTGAGGACAGGAATACTAATTTTTCACTAAAAACTGTTAGCATTGAGATGTGTTAAGTGTCCATCTTCCCTCTAATAATTTTAGCCAGGATTAAGCCTGGGAGAGAGGATTAGATGGCTTGGAGTTCCTACGTGTTCTGAAACTTGGTGTTTGGAACAGACAGTTGTGGCCTTCTGTCTAGTGATCTGGTGAGGATAAAGTGAGGAGTGACACTGAGGATAAAAGGACATAGCCTTTTTATTTACTGTGTTTGGTGAGCCTGCAAATGAGGAGTTGTGCTCAGCTGACTAATCCACGCAGATATATAACTCTTGTATAGTGCTGCATTGCCCAGACGAAAGGCCAAGTAAAAGAGCTAGATGTTACAGGGTTTGGGTTTAAGAGAAACACCTTGACAAACAGAAGGTATAGAAAACATGGAAAAAATAATATCCCCTATATCACCTTACTGACATATGGGAAATGAATAGAGATTGTTATGGTTTAAAGATTATACAAGGATAGATAAATTCCAGGAAATAAGGTCTAATTTGTTACAAGATTTCAATTGCCAAACTTTTATTTTATGGGGCAGGGCAGGTATAGTAGAAAGTTTGCGTCTCAAAGAATAAGATTTCCATCATAGATTCAGTTTAAGATGCTTTGCCTCACCTGAAATAATTACAGAATATACTTGATGCACTGATATAGGGGGAAAGCACGGATGTCAAAGAGATTTCTGTTCATGCTTTTTCTCTATAGATACGTTTATATGGAGAGAGATGTAGATATATATCATTGCTTTTTCAGTCTTTTTCAACGTAGTATCAATGACTTTTACTTCTTTGGACCTGTGAGGTATGTTTTTGCAGACATCAAGTGTTAGGCATCATTAATAAAGATGTACTTGCTAAAAGGAAATGATTGTATGCTTGGAGTAATTTTTAATCCATAAAAATGTGTTGCTTGTACAGTATAGTGGAAACAGATGCACTTTTATAATTACCAAGACATTTCTGTGAAACTAAGAAACACAGGACTTTGATTCTGGATTAAAATGAAGCCAGCAGCAATTAACCTTCCTAAGTATTCCCAACAGTACTGGACTACCTTGCTCTGCCTCTTTGTTTGTGATGGAGTCTTTCATGTATATGATTCTTATTATGCAGGACAGTAAGTGTAAGGTACTAAGAAAATTGGCTGGTACTGAATTTCTGGTATCTACAGATATAGGAATGTAGAGCAAGCTCTGAAATCAGATCTATGGTGGCACCTGGCAATTTGGTTCCCTGGTGATCCCTGGTTCAGGGATTTACAGGTTCAGACCTGATAATTTGAAACAAGTTTCTAAAATAGAACTAATACTGATGCTGGAATAGAAAATGCCACTTTTGCAAGCAATTTATCTATTGTATCTAACATTTATAAATGGCTCAATCAGATTTGGACTAAATGGAATATCTCCTTGCTTATTTGGATTACTGCAAATGCAGAAATTTTATTTCACTGGACTTTGAATGAATTTTTTTTGTTCTTTGAAAGAATAGAGTTGAATAAGTGATTTTTTTAAAAAAAAATCCATCTATATTTCTTTAAAAATATTTTTTTAAAAAAATTACTGTCTGCAGCTTTAAATAATGAAATCTTGCTTCTTTTATTCTTTTAGAATGAAAGGCTACAGGCATTGTTGGCAGATAATGAGAAGATGAACTTAGCAGATATGGAACTCATTCCGCTTCCACTGGAACCGCAGGTGAAAATTAAGGGGATAATCCCTGAAAAAGCTACGCTCTTCAAGGTAAAGGAGATCTTTTGAACAGTTGAAATCCAACCCAATCACATGATCACCATGCCTAGAAACATCAGCTGACAGATTTTAGGCAAGAGGTTAACATAATGAAACCAAAAATCTAACTATAAAGTGTAAACTAAAATTGTGACTTGTTACAGTGTTTAGTTGCCTTCACAGTAAGGAAACTTTCTCATGCTCAGATGAAACCAGCTGCTGTGACCTTCTGACCAAATCCTAATCTAATTATGTAGCATAGCGGAACAGAAATACATTGTTGAAAAAGTTGGGATTACTTTTCATCCCATAGTACTTAAAATCAAAATTTTATCTAGTGACATAGGCCATCCCTATGAAATTTACTTCTTGGAGGATATACTGCAATCTAATTTTAAGGTGACCCACATGTATTTCATTGGTCAGACTGAGAAGCAGGAGACAGTGTGCAGTGGGTACAAAGCATTCAAGCTGCCATTGCAGCCCTCATTAAACCATTATGTTTACAAGGTCCTAATCCTGTGCTCAGTAATTTGAAACATGGCTGACAGATTTCTTGTTGAAAGTGATATAACCCGTGACTGCAGAAATCAGAGGTGAACCTTTTTCCACAGTTTTCTACCACCCAATCTTTTAGTTGTAAAGATTTGGCAAGCTTCTTCATGCATTTCTTATTTTCTTTGAAAGAGGATACTTGTTCTGTTCCATGCTCGTAGCTTTGAGTTAGAGGCAGCATTGGGAAGAATTTGTCAGCCCTTGTCATAAAAGCGAAATTTCACGAGCTGGAGACTCAGTTCATAGTGTGAGTAGGTTTTAAAAGAAAACAAACAAACAGTTATTTCCACCGTGTTCCTGGAACAGCATCCAAATATTAGAAACAACGACTTAACTTGTCTGGTAAAAAAAGTCAGATGGATTTCTGTTCAATGGCCTTTTCTAGCACAGGGAAAATTTAGGACCAATATAAGCAAACTGAAGAAGGGCGTGGAGGGGCAGGAAAGAAAGAATATACATATAAAAATCTTGGACCAAAATATTGATTTTATGTAAAATCCTGAATGAAACTGCTCTAATATTAAAGACTGTAATTTTGATTAGTTTTTAATTATTATTGCTTTCATTTTTGAAAGCAGTAACTTTGTCAATTCCAGTATATGAAATTATTCATGGAGATAATCAATGCCCCTTCTATCCATTTTGTACAGTAGAACTGCAACCACTGAAATTAGATTTCTCACAGCACAATGAAAAGACATGCTTGCTTTAACTAAGTTGATTAAGAAAGCAATTAATTGTTCGAGATATCTTGCTGCTAGCATTTCTTTGTTTAGTGTGTAGTTGTCTCTGTCCATCTCTCTTTTGCTCTTCTGCTCAGTTTCAATTTGTTTCCTGTTGATCTTTTTTCATGATGCCTCTGAGTATTGGGATTGTGTATGTGCAAACAAAATTTGTGCCCTTCTTCTGATGCTGCTGAGAACTTTCTGCTAACACTTTTCTCTTTCAACAATGGAAAACATGAAGAGTTTTCAAAAAAAAAAAAAAAAAAAACCTAGATCATATTCTCAGTAACCAGAAATGGTATATTTTGAGTCCCAGATAGTATGTAATTGTTTTAGATGATTTTTAGATTATTTTTCTTCTGCCAAACTTAAGGAAATTTAAGGAACTCCTATTCTTCAGTACCATGCCATAGGTAACCAAATACTTTTATTTCATATCTTTTGTAACTGAATTTAATATCTGAAGCCCATGATTTAATACTAGTTTAAATCATTTTTAATGTAATGTAAATAATTTTTATCTTATAATTCAGAATGTCAGCATTGCTATGAACAAGTTTAGTAGAGTAAGTTTCCTTTTCCAGAGTGCCTTAATGCCTGCTCAGTTATTCTTCAAGACAGAAGATGGAGGCAAATATCCTGTAATATTTAAACATGGTGATGATTTACGCCAAGATCAACTTATACTTCAGATTATTTCACTCATGGATAAGGTGAGAATTTCTAACGCATATACTTTTTCTTCTAAGTTATAGATTCTCCCTGTCAAGAGCAAAAATGGGAAAACCAGCTTAATTCAGTTCTTTAGTTCTTGCTAATGCATTCCACACTTTTTCTATTTCTTAGCTGCCTTACTCGTCCTTTAGATCTAGGCAAATTCCTTTGTAGAAGGATCCTCTATCGGAAAAAATGGTAAAAGTACTCTTGCTTATCACTGATTTCAGTGAAGAGCAATAGAAGATTTATCTGTTTTCTTGTTATATTCATGTTTACATTTTCCTTACAGCTATTAAGAAAGGAGAATCTGGATTTGAAGCTGACACCCTATAAAGTGCTGGCAACTAGTACAAAACATGGTATTGTTTTTTTTGATGTCTTCTTGTTTTTATTTTTTAAGCAAAAAACCCCCAAAAATCTGTTTTCTTCTGCCTGTTCTCATAGACTATCGTGACGTGTTTTCACAAGCGATACCTTACTTAATACAGTGTTCTAAAAAGTTCAAATGTGTAAGATAATCTTATTAAAGTATAAGTCTTACAGAAATGACAAAAATTAAGTGAATATGATACTCCATGGGAGATTGAAATGTCTTCATAAAAGAAGCCAAAAAACATTTTTTGAAACAGTAGAATATATACACCATTATTTTTACTTACTATCTTGCTGTGTAATCTTGACAAATCATTTTTAGTACTCTTATTTATCAATTTCTTCATTAAATAAAGGAAGAAATTTTATGGCTACATTTGTAAGTACATCATGGTATTGGATAAATTCTTTAGAATGCCACTGATGGATTTTTTGCAGTTTTCGAGAATATTTGGAACAGCAGACCTCTGTAAACTAATTTGGAATCATGAAAAGTAATCTTCAAATTCACTGAAGACTGGAAATTGGAGCAAACAGCTGAGTGACAATGCATTAGTGTTGCCCTTTTATTAAGGAGCATTATAGAGTAGTTTGGCTTGAGTTCTGTGTGTTGGAGATTGATTGGTTGTCTTTTGTCACAGGTTTTATGCAGTTTATTCAGTCAGTCCCAGTTGCAGAAGTTCTTGCTACTGAAGAAAGTATACAGGTATGCACTACACTCTACTCAGAAAGTATGTATTATATATCAGGGATCAGCCCTCTTGGGCCTTTCACTGACTTCCATATTTTCTGTTTAGAACAAGGATTCCAAACCGTACACATTCCTAAGTGTACATACAGCAGGTTGTTTCAGAAAAACACTCTTCAATCACCACATCAGTGTCTCATGGCCTAAAAATAGCACCATTTACAAAACTAGATTATAATTCAGTTGTGCAGAAATTCTGGCTTTGCTGATGACTGAAAGAAGCTTATTTGAAAGTACCTGTGTTGTTCAGTTCTCTCTGTGACATCTTGTCAAAATACGTTTTAATGCTTTTTTTGTTTCACCAGCTAATAGTTCTGAAATCCATTTCCCTGCCAAGGCAAATACATAGATACCCTGATTAGTTAAGAACAAACTTTCAGTAACAGTCATGGAGTTGAATAGAGATGCATAATTAGCAACGCACAATTCTTGGTACCTTTACGTATATATGAATATTCATACATAAAACAGGTATACATTTAAATATATCTGTAGTTAACATATATATATAAATCAAACTGCCAGCTGCTATATCGTATATATTTTAAATAGTATAGATACTCTAGCTGCAGTTTAATACTCTTTAATGAAATCAGTGTTATTTTTGTTGAATTCAGTCTGTCAGAGGAGTGAGTAGGTGGATAAAGTGTTCATCTGGTCATAGCTCAGTAACTGTGAAACAAAATAAATCCTAGCCTGTTTAACCTATGTGTAGGAAACCATAGAGGCAGCAATCCTGGTCGGTCCAGTCAGAGAGGGACCAACATAGTTTCATATATTTCTGCAACTCTCAGTATTTTATATATTGTGGTAATTCCCAACTACAGTAACGGTCATCCATAGTTTAAAAAGTTTTTCTTCTACAATCCTTTATAATCTTGCAGTTGTACTGTTTATGTTCTAGTTTGTTTTCATAAAAATGACTTTGCAATTATTTATTATACCTATTTAAAATAGCTTTCCCACTGTTTTAGCTGGTTTACAGATCTAAGGAACCTCAAAAGAATTGTTAATTTAGATAGACAAGACACCAAAAGAATGTCATTTAAGGTAACTTCACAGATGAATGGCAAAATACGTTCCTGAACCTGAATTTACTGTGCTGCCAACAATGATAAAATATTTGGCCAGTGTAGAACAAGGAAATAAAAAATAAATGAGCGCTTTTAAGCGTCATACACATTCTGTAAGTTTTGTCTTCCACTCCCCAGTCTTTAATGTGAAGTCTAATTACACCTTCTGCTTATAAAGTTTTGGAACACTGAAAGGAGAGCTATTAAGTACACTGTTAAAATCAGTTGAAAACTTCCTTCATTTCTTTTAAGATTTTGGTTTAGGAGGAACTTCTAGATCTAATTTGGTCAGTTAGGAGTGATTATTCATTTGTTAAAGAAAATCTAATAGTTCTGAAAACAATACATTTCTGTATTTGGCTTCTGTGGTCTAACCAGTAAGATTAATACCTGGAAAAAAAGTGTATCATAGTAATAGCTGTTTGTGGGCTTAGTCTAAATCTACCTTTTTCAGTTGATCCTAAAATTTTGTATGAGATCCTTTTAAAATAAACAAATACACATTTATTTTTAATGTTTTTTTGTTTTGTCTTTTTTTCTTTTGCATAGAACTTTTTCAGAAAGCATGCGCCTAGTGAGACTGGGCCTCATGGAATAAGTGCAGAGGTGATGGATACATATGTTAAAAGCTGTGGTAAGTTCAGAAGTTAAATGCTCCCCTCACAGAAATAATCAAAGTTTTAGCAAATTTTATTAACAACAACAAAGAAAAAATAGTCTACTCTATCTGCTCTTTTCCCATTCTTTCTGATGGCTCAAGACTTTGGATTATTTTGGACTATTCTGACTAGTAGGTAAAACTAGTAAGAACGCTTTTTATTAGTTGCAATTGATTTGCATAGTGTTGATATCAATAATACAGATCTGAATGTGAAGTATCTTAATTCCGATATTGGAGCAATTAAACGTTACTAGTAATATGGTTTCACGGTAAAATATAATTTTGTTGTACTGAATATATTCTTTAAATTCATTTTATTACTTTAAATGTTCCTCATATTGCTGGTAATTCTTAACATTTTCCCCCACTCCTTCAGTTCCTTTGGTATATGATTACCTATAAACCAGAATTAATATGTACTGTTTTTACTGATGTGAAACTTATCTTTTCAAGAAAGATATCTCTATTGATACAGTTTATTGTTACAGCTGGTTACTGTGTAATTACTTATATCCTCGGTGTTGGAGACAGACATCTGGATAATCTTTTACTAACAAAAACAGGTAATATTTTTAGTACTATTGTCTAATAAGAGCGTTTATTTAACTTCTGATCTGTTGTTACTGCTTTTGTCTGTTTTTTTTTTTCTTGGTGATAACACCCACTGGGTATTCTAGACTAGATTTTTTTTCTGACAAACTGTATTGTCAGATTTAAGATACATGATCAAGTAAGTGAAACTTTAGAAGTTTTTAGTAGTTTGAAGTGGAAGCTGGAACTTATAAAGCAAATAGATTATTTAAGAGCTGTTTAAAATTAGTGCTATATCGGCAATGCATAAAAGTTTTCCATTGAAACTGACTGAAAAGTAAGTTAATTTTTTGCTGAGACGTATTGCTAGGTAAATCTTACTAGGTAAAATAAACATTTGTCTAGTATGGGTTGTTGAGATCAGTTTTAAGGTGGTTGTACATGTTCTGGTTTTGTTTTTTTTTTTTTTGTATAAGCCAGTATTTTTTTCAGTCAAGTAAAATTTCACTGTCTTCCCCTAGGATTAGTCCTGTTATCTCGGGTCAGGCTTAAAATCATTCATGATGATTTTCCAGACCTCTTTGTCCAGAGCTGAAAGCAAGGATGAAATTATGATTTTTTTTGAAAGTAACTCCAATTCCAAGTCTTTTAATTGTTCACTATTAATTTTTCATTACATCGTTTTATTCATATATCATAGGTTCTTTCATATACTATGAGAAAGCAATTTCAAGATCTATTAACTTAATGATTTGTAAAAAGACTGGACAGAATGACTTGGCGATTGCTCTACACTCCCAAATGTGGGACAAGTTCAGACATATATTATCAATAGTCATATGGATATTAGATATAATCTTGGTGAATTTACTGAGATACCCATACAAATCCTTGCCTCTGATTTGAATGTCTTTTAACCACTGGGGTCCTGTGACTTTTCCAGATTTGCCTCTTTTCATAAGAAGCCAAAAACTGACAATGCCACAAAGCAAGACTGACATAAGCATTTTCTGTTTCCTAATGAATCTTTTCAGGAGGTTAAAAAGGGACATTTACACATGCAGAAATTTTCTTAGTTTACAGATGAGCCCGTGTTTGAGTCAAATACTTTATTTGGAAGAGTAAAATATTAGACACAGAGATGTAATTAATATAAAAGATTTTACTCTAAACATTTTGAGGAACAGTTTAAGTGAATATTTTTCCTTATCTGCTTGTGATTTTTGCATAATATCTTCCCTTTGTTAGAAGGTAGCAGCAAAATTGCAGTTTGGCTCAGTGGCAGAATTAAAGCAGTGCAGCAGAGGGCAGCACATTTCCACAGTAAGATCATAGTCTGAAATTATTTTCAATTTTTATCTGTGCTCTGTGTTGTTTTCCCCTATATGATTTGGAATCATATTCAACACTAGAAATTCAAACAGCTGGAATGAGCGGACTGTCTAAAGTTTTGATGTCTAAATAAAATACAAGGCCCTACAAGCCTTGAGCCCTACAAGAATCTAAGAATATAATAGTGCAGGGGATCAAATAGGCTTCATGTGTTGTCTTAAGTGACTTCTCTTGTACATCTCTTGATGTTTTTAAAAGAAAACCAGACTCTTTCATCCTCATGATTGCTGCAGGACTGGGATTTAGTGGTCATTCTGGAGAAGGAGTAAACCAATGCTTACAGTCCTGTTTTGTCTTTAATTGTGAATAATTAATAATAAATTGCTAATAATTAATAAGATGCTTTGGGGATTAAGAAGCAAAAAAATTGGAAAAATGCATTACAAGCTGAAGTGAAAATATGATTGTCTAAAGATCAAGGCATAAGTATATAGTGAAGGAAGGTCATTCAAAAAAATAAAAACAAACTTGACAGCTGCTAGCATATGATGCTGTAAATTCTTCCATAGACTGTTTTCAGCACCAATTATTAGTTGTGGGTGGTTGGTGGTACGTTTTTTTATTTTTATTTTGTCATATCTGAAGACAAAAGATTCAGATCAGTAGTGTTTGGAGGAACACTGTTTTTGGAGGAAAAACAGGTGATTAAACTGACAAGAATTCCTAAATTGCTACTGATGGCTTTTTCCTCCTCCCTTACGGACACACATCTTGGGTGAGGGCTCGGTTAGAGGACAGTATGTGCTTTTCGCAGTAGATCAATTCTGACAGAATAGAAGTAATAAATTTTATTTGCCCTGTCAGACTTGTGCCTTTTGAGTAAAAATTGATATAGCAAACTAGTGTGCTGTTTGAAGCTCACAGGATCTGGAACAGCTGTCTTATGCAGAGCCAGAGTGTTCAAGTTCCTATTTTTATCCTGCTGTTTCTGTTACTGTTCAGTATATCCTGGCAGCACTGATACTGTCAAGCAGTTCTCAGAAACTTTCTCTAGCCTTATTTTTCTAATAGAATTTGCACTGTACTCATATAAAGGCATGAAAGGGGGACTTGCAGGCATGTAGGGCAGTAGAATTGCACTGAAAAGAGCTAGTGAGAGTAGAAAAAAATAACATGATCCAAGATGAGAAAAAGTGCACAAATGTGAATATAAGCCTCTGCTATGACTGCTAGGAGACACATCAGTGTGATACATACCAGAGTTGTCTTTCTAAATGAGAAGTTCTGGTTATGAAGCTGTTTCAGATCTTTTTTTTTGCCTTGGATTAGTTTTTTTATTGATACACGCCCCACTGTCAGCCAAATACAAGGAAGCAGCATCTTCTAACATTGTATTATCATAGCACTTTTTTTTTTTAGTTGAACTTTGTAATGAGATTTAGCAGGTAGCACTGTTCCTCTGGTCGCGTATTGGAGAGCACCATTTTGGGGGTACCCCAAGGCTGGAGTAAAATCTTCTGAAAAACCCAAGAAGCACCTAACCATCTCCATCCTTAATGTCTTTAGAGTGGGATGCTGAAAAACATATCCTTATACAACTTCAGACAATTACTTGAGACAACCATGAGCTTTCTGTGTTTTTTACGTTATTAAAAGAACTTGCATCATTAACAAAAGCTCCAACTAATATTCATTCATTATAGTATGCAAATAATTTCACTTAGTCAGAATTGACTGTTTGTCGCCTGTTCAAACTGAGACCTCAAGGAGGATGCAAGTGAGGCTTTTCTGTGGAAATGCAATTCTGCCTCCAGCTACTGGTCAGGCTTTCTTGGGTGACCTAGTGGCTTGAAGCAGATGCCAAAGGGAGCCTTGGGTCTTTATATTGTGATCTCTTATGTTGACTTAATGGATCTTGAAAAAGCTCCAAGAGTGAAAGAATTAAGTCTCTTTTTAGAATGCACTAAACATATAGCTTTTGACATGTATTATTCAAACTTGTAGCCTAAAGTTACTGAGTGTTTAAGTATAGTAAGAAATTATGATGATAATGACAACTGGCCTCATGTTATACTTACTTTTATGCTTCAATTCTAAAATTGAGTACTTGGGGAACTATTCGATAATGTAATTTATATAAATGTATATCTGTCAGTTATTAAGCATGTTTTTGAATGGTTTAGATGTGTCTTCATTATCGATTTAAATTACTAATTAGCACCTCTTCTTCCCCATCTCTGGAGCAAACTAGAAGAGATTTAATTACTGCCACAAGAATTACTATTTTATTCAAACCTTGTTTCTTGACTGTTCAAGCTGACAGATTTGAACAAGTGACCATCCCTTCTCCTCACCCCAAACTCTTTTATTAAACATTTTTTGTAACTGAATGAGGCTGTGTGTATCTATGTCAAAGTGCCTCCTTTAAACACTTTGGGTGCAAGAATGAGTTCGAAGAGCAACTCATGTAACGGTTTGAAAAAGCTCTTGAAGGAAGTTTCAGAATGCAGACAATTAGGTATGAGAAATGTAGTGATTGTGGCATTTATCAACTAATGGATACTTGGCCTGCTCGTTAGGCATCCTTATGAGCTCCCTAGGAAAATCGACCGTGATGGAATTTATGTATCTTGGGTTGAAGAGGAGTGCTTATGGCAGGCTTCAAGCCTTCTTCTCTGATGACAGAACACTTGTTATTCAGTGAAATGGACAAAGAGGGATGATTCATTGAAAAATATTAGCTGTTCTGATTTCTCAAGAGTGTTGAGCACCTAAACCAATCAAAATATTAAAAGGAATTCAGACTCTACAGGCTAAAATACTCTTTGGAAATAGATACGGTCATCAATTCAGTTGCTTTTTATAATTCTTACTTTGTATGTGTATGTCATATGCTGTTTGTGACTGTCTGTGTAACAGTCATGCAAATCACTTTCCAGTTCCTTGTTTATAAGATCTTTCATCTTGAATCCACATTTCATGCTCACAGTTGGCATATCCTAACAGTTCAAAGATAGATAAACTATTGACCTTTATTTAATGTATTTCACAATTCTACATTACTGCTGACTTCAGGAATGTTGTTTCTGCCCATCTTATGGAAATTCCTAATAATCCAAATGATTTTTTGTTGTTGTTGTTTAAACTTATGCATCTTAAAAGCTAGTACCAAAGTTTAAATTTGATTGCATAATACATTTTCAGTCTTTTTTTTTCTTGCTTAGCTAATACTTTCCAGTTAACAAATATGTAAAAATATTTCTGAAATTGACTTCCTAGGAATTATGAATTGTACTGTCCATTGTCTGTAGTTTTGTACATAAATAGTATAATGTTTATTCTTTATGCCTGAATTCCCTTATCTGAATGCCTTTATTATTTTTTTAAAAATTTTCATTTGTTTATCTCACAACATATTGCATCTCATATATGAGTCAGCACTATTGAAGAGGTATAGATTAATTACTACCCACTAAAAATATAAACAATTTTGTAGGTGGCATGAAGATGCTTCCAGATTGCATATGTGCTGATAGGGTGGATAGCTGAGGGAATTGGACATTTGAAGCCAGAGACCTTTACTTGGCTTTTTCAAGCTGATAACTGCAGAAACTTTCTGAATGTGTAGTTAGATTTCAGTTTCTTTTCCCTTAGTTCTTACGCCAAGACTCACTCCTGTGCAACACCAAAATAAGTAATGACGTTTGCTCCCCGTACAGGTAAACTGTTTCACATAGACTTTGGCTACATCTTGGGTCGAGACCCGAAGCCTCTGCCCCCGCCCATGAAGCTGAACAAGGAGATGGTGGAAGGCATGGGGGGCACGCAGAGCGAGCAGTACCAGGAGTTTCGCAAGCAGTGCTACACGGCCTTTCTGCACCTGCGCAGGTAGCAGCGCCCTGCCGAGAGCAGGGGATGCATTGGGAATACACTTCTGCTCCCTACATCTGCATTTGAGTAGGAAGCTGTAGAAGGAAAAGGGATGAGAATACCGCAACAAAGATGTGTGTGACATTCAGCTTGAATATAGAGTCACAGTATGGTTGGGGTTGGAACTGACCTCTAGAGATAATGTAGTCCAATCCCCCTCCTCCAGCAGGGACACCCAGGGCACAGAGTGGCACCCAGGTGGGTTTGGAAGATCTCCAGAGAAGGAGCCTCCACAGCCTCTCTGGGCAACCTGTGCCAGGGCTCTTTCACCCTCACAGGAAACAAGTTTTCCCTCATATGGAGGTGGAATTTTGTGTTTAACCTTGTACCAGTTACCCCTTATCCTGTCACTGGCCGCCACGGAGAAGAGTTTGGCCTCATCCTCCATACATTCTCCCCTCAGGTATTTGTATGTATTAATCGGATCCCCTCTCAATCTTCTCTTTTTTAGACTAAACAGGCAAATATAATATAATTTTGTCCTTCAAAAGGACCTCAGGTTTGCTTTTCTAAATAGCTTTCATAACTCCTGCAGAGTATTAAGTGGAAGCTTCATTTTGGATTTATTTTGCCATTCTTTTCGCTGGTTATTGATGATAAGTAACTGTGCGTTTAAATCATTACTCATTTGCTGCTTTCCTACCCTCCTTCACTTTAGATTAGTGATGATCAAAATCTATTTTTCTTTGTTTTGAAAAATGTTGTATGTAAGCTTAATTGAATATAGATTGTGCTGGGCAAATATCAACTGTTTATGATGACAGTACATCAGCAACTTCTTTAGTTACCCAAAGCCATGACACCTAAAATGTTTTTTGACTGTGTTCGCTTATGGACCAGTAGAACTCACATCAGTTTTGGAAGCGACTTCATTCTTTATAATGACTTTACCATTCACTGTCAGCTTTGTTGTTTTGACTTTGGTGGCTGAATAGCTCAGTTTTGTTCTTTTTGAACAAAACATGTGTAAATGCTCGTGGTCCATCCAGGGACATCTTCTATGGAGAGGAAGGCCTTTCATTTCATTAGATCACTCAATAAAACCTTTAAATTTAGGAGAAAGATTTGAAAGGCTTATTTGAAAAGTATATGCAATGTGAAAAGTAGACAGAAAATTATATGAGATCATATAAAAATGTTAAAAGTAGTTTTCCCTTTTTAAAAACAGTGAAAAGAAATAAGGAACTACCTTTATATTTGACATTAATAATGGATTCTTTATTCAGAAAGAAAAAAAGCCTGTTATCAACAGTGTTTTTGACTTAATCCGGGAGGGTAACTATTTTACGTTTTAAATACTGTTCAGAACTGCTTTCTAATACTGAATTTCTTCTGGATTTTGGATGATATTTTTAAGGCGTTCAACAAAGAAGGCAGAGAACATTGGTATTACCATAACTATTACTGTATATAAGCTGCTGAAATTAAAAATCAAGATTATTTGCTTATTTGAAAAAAAAAAAAGAGGGGAAATAGCTTAACTCTAAAAATTTTGCGTGTTTATACAAATCACTTCACAAGCACTTCCAGCTAAAAAGCGAGGAATGTTATCCTCCAAATGCTAAGACAAAATGCTAATTTTTTATTTATTATCTCCATCAAATTAGTGATATTTTTCCTGAGATGTAGCTGATGCTCTGAGAATGTCTTTTGAGTAATGAAAAAAAGTAGTTGAAAAGTAGTTGAAAACAAAGTTATTTTTGTACTTGCGTACTTTGTTCCAGGTAAGTAGTTTGCTACATGCTACAAACTCATTGATTTTTATTTATTATTTATTTGCTGGGGAAAGGTGTTTCCCATTTGAAGAACAAGGGATTGGGATAGGATTTGTTCAGGCTGCAGGATGATAGCCAACTGGCTGCACTGAGTTTCTTTTCCCTGCTGTGTTCATAGAGCTGTAGAGGACAGAGAACTGTAAGAACTGTAAGGGTAGTAGCCCTGTAAGAGTGGAAATGGATGTAGAAGCTTCAGGCAGCACATGGAAAGCTGTGAAATGCAGATACTTGGCAAGGTTCTAGCCAGGCATTAGGTAGTTTAGATGACTAAAGTTACACAGAATGAATCAAGACCTTCAGGGGACCAACTGTGAACATCCTTGCCAAGATGCTTGTCTATGGGAAGTGTCACTTTAAACAATAGCTCTTTTCCAATCCTAATATTAGATTTTTTTTTCCTAAATTTTGCAAAACATATGACAGATATGATAGAGGCAGAGAGATAAGTTTTGTGTTAGGCCTTTTACATCCCCAGGCCCCATTTGGTTGGGGACCAAATTGCAGAAATCTTCACCTGAATTGCAGAGAAAGACATGTTGTGAACAACCCTTTCCTAATTTTGTCACTTTAAAATGTATACTGCGAACTATTGGATAGTGCTAGTTCCATTTCGTTAACTGTCAACAGTTTTTGATAGAATTTTGCTTTCCTAGAGAGACTTCTGTTGAACTGTATTTGCTTTGTAAAATATGTCTAAGAAGCTGTGCATTTAGGTGGTTTAATTACTTGTTATTGCTAGCTTATTTATATTTAGAAGCTTACTAATAAACAAATGCTACTGCTAAGAATTCGAAGCTCTGTGAAGCTCCTAGTGATCTTAGGAAAGCAATATTCTGGATTTTGAAGTCAGAACATAGTTTTCGTTTTTTGTTTTTTCTCTTCTTTTTCTGGAGGAGGACTAAATCCATTACAGAGTAAGGGAAGTTTCAGTTTATGTTGAACAGCTTGAAAATTATCCTTTCAAAGAGCAACTTTCAGCTCACTTCTTACAAGGGAAAAGCAATGCTGTCCTTTTAAAATATTCCCAAATACTTCCAACACCAGCATGTTAAAAGTGAAAACTCCAACAATGGCACTTTTTTATCTCCATTTTTTTCTTCTTTTTATGTATACCTTTATCTTCAAAAATACTGTGTGTCTACCCAAGCTATTGCTCATTCATTGAGCAACTGCAGGCTTAATTCTGTTTAAACTCAGTGGTAAAGGGATATACTGAACCTCCTTTGGCGATGGTTCATGCAGCAACTTGAAAAAATCCTTTTTTTCTACTGACATATCACAGTTATACGCTTTAATAAGGAGCTTTTGAATCCATATGCCAGCATATGTCTTCGTACTAGAAGTAGAAACTTTGTTTACTCCTAGAATATTTAAAACTATAATTTGCTTGGTATGTCTCTTGAAAATGCTATGGCAGTGTTTAGAAAATCAGACCAAAACCAGAGCAGCTCAATCAGAGTGCTCAGTTTTGCCAATTTGAGTCTCCACTGCTATTACCAGGTATCTTACACTTTTAACATAAATATCTCCAGCTATTTCAGTGTGTATGACCCTCCTCTTAAGTATTACCAGCTCACATTACCTGAATGTAGTGTGTTTTTTCTCTAAAGTGAACTTGTTAACAAAATGCTTTCTTTTGTGTGCTTTAACAAAATTCTGCTTCTCCACCTTAGATATTCCAACTTGATCTTGAACTTATTTTCCCTTATGGTGGATGCCAACATTCCAGATATTGCTCTTGAACCTGACAAGACTGTAAAAAAGGTAAGCAAAAAGCTTTTCTCTTTCAGTAACCAAAATCTTCCTGTTGTGCCACTTTTCAATCACTTAGGATGACTTAAAAGCAATTGTGACCTGAAAGTGTTTGCTCCTATTTTATGGAAGCTGAACAATTTCTAGTATCATAGAAATAAGTTAGACAAACATACTCTTGATCAGCAAGCACTGTTGTATACCCATAAATACAGAATAAATCTTGTTTCGTCACTGCAGGAGTTCAGTCTGTGCTGGCATTGTGTTCCATGTGATATTTTTAATGTTCTGCTGAGAATAGTGATTCTTGCCTCACAAAACTGTTTTAAGAGCTAAAACAATCAACACTGACTATATCGTAAAAGATTATTCCAGCCAATCTGGAATCCTGCAAGTCATGGATGCTTTTTCTCGGTGGTTTTATATCTTCATCACGAAGAAGTCTGTGAATACGAACCCTTATTTTCTGTGAAATGTGTCCCTTAATTCTAGTTTTGTCCCTCTGCCCTCTGCTGTTTAGTGCTTTAACAACAGTTGACATTAAGAGTACTAGATAAATGTTCGTGTTGATTTCATTACTCTTGCATTTTAGGCAAATCCTGTCTCTTTTTTATAACCTGATTTGTGGTGCAGGCGATCTGTTTTAATTCTACAGAAGGCCTTGTAGAGCCTGTCTATCCAGTGGAAATGAGTTCAGTGCAGTTTTTATTCAAGAGCAGAGTAATTTCTCTAAAATAGGGTGGTATTCAGTGCTTTCAATATGCTATGAAAGCCAAGGTTCAGAATCATTAAATTAATATTTCATAGCCTAATGCAATTCTCCTAGAGGTTAAGAAAAATGAATAGTGACTGACTCTAACAGAATCTTTCTTCTATCCTGTAAGAATAAGCATTTCTGTTCAGAATTTAATTCTTCCAAATTAATATTAAGACATTATATAGTCATTGAATTACATTTCCAGAATGGCTAGTCAGAACCTGCTGTATTTTGTGGGTGACGCCCCTCCAATGACATTTTGTTTCCCTGTGAAACTGAAAAATAATTATTTGCCATATGAAGAACAGGGCTTCAACAGTGTATTTCCATCCCTAAACACCTTGTTAAGTTTGAATAGATTACTTGTCTAGAGCATAGAAAGTGCAAATTTGAATTCAAAAACTGAAAGACCCTTTCCCATGTTGTAGGGAAGGAGAGTAACTCTATCTGTTCTCAAATTCCCAAAGAGTAATATTGAAATCCCACATTGACTTAGTAATAGTATACATGCAATGTTTTTCTATAAATTTCTTCCTTAAATAGAAAAAAGTGTTTCCTTCTGACTTCCTATTGCAAAAAAATAGATAACTACATTTTCTACTTAAGAAATGAAGTATGGGGAGGAGAAAAAGCTCGTAGATTTCTACATCTGCTATGAGATATAAGACAAATCATGGGAAAGATTTGAGTATATGCTTGTTTTTCAGAAGTGAATTTATCTTAAGTCTAAAGAGTTTTTCAGTAAATACAAAAGAACTTGACTTCAGAGGCAGTCTGCAGCTGTTGCAGGGGCTCTTTTTGGGAACATTTGGCATTGACTGAAATAGCCATCAATAGGTCAGACTGGCAGTTTCATTGGATTACACAAGTGTTGGTCCTTTCATGTTTGGAGGATTGAGTTTGAAACTTGCTGCTTACTTGAATCTCATTCATCTCTGTCAAGAGTTCACTGTTGCTTGTCGTGATGCTCTTCATTCTTGCCTTGAATGAAGAATTCTGTGAGCTCTCTGGCATCTTCCTATCACAGAGTCTCCTTGTGTTCGCTGCCAATTCAGGTGCAATATCCTTGCTTCTTATTAGTATCTTGACATCATCTTCTACGTAGATGGAATTGCTAGAATCACTGTCTGGGGGCAGTTCTCCACTTGTCTTCTCTCATGAGTGAAAGTAGCATGTCAAATTCTGTAAAATATTTGTAAAGGGTGTTTGTTCTTAATGTAGCAACACTTGAACATTTCAGGCACTTAAAATTCTCTTTATTTCCTGTGTAAGCTTTTTGAAATAGCAAATCAAGATATAAAGTTGAAAGCTAGGAGTTCTTTTCTACAATTAGTTTAATATATCAAACTTCAGTGATATGCAGAAGTTGAATTTCCAGTGATGTCAAGCAGGATTCTGCTACCTCAAATCGGAGAACATGTGAGGAAGCAAAAACTAAGTTCTGATGCCTATGAATTAGGAATTAGATCAATATGGTTTTTTCTATATTCCCCTCATAAAGTATAAATAATAGTACCTTTTCTGCAAGAAAGGATGTATGCTTATTTGCTGTATGACAGCTCAATATTAGATCTAAAGTAATAATTTATTATTGTGCTACTGAACTCTGACAGTGCTGCAGCTTGAATAATTGTGACTTTTAAGCTCTTCTGAACCTCTGATTCAAATTTTTTATTCTTAGCTTTAGGTGTTAGATGTAGATGTAGATGTTAGCTTTAACTGTTAGAAAAAATAGAATCAAACTATTAAGGCACACACTCCTGCTAGGAATTCTGAGTAACTGCAGCATTTTTCAAACATTTTTTCCACTAGTAAAAAGCAAAGATCTTAAAATGATTGGATGCAAGTTAAGTATTGTAAAAGGAGATAATTGCTCTACTGAAAGCTTTTTCTCATATTCTGTTTACAATGTGTCAGTTCGGTTAGAAATGGTCCACCGAGTAGGGACCACCATTCTTGTTATAAACCTTGTTTTTCGGTATGCATCTTGCATACTTTTCAACTGCCCTTCCGTTCTGGAATTGTTGCTATTTTAAATTTTCTAGATTTTTTTTATATTTCTCCTGTTTATGACTCTGGGGAATATGCTGTTCAGATTTGGTCCTACTGGTTTAAGAATAATATTTTGAATATGAAACTTGTGCAAAAAGTATACCTTATAGTGGGGATTTTTAAGAACAGAGGGCTTTTCTATGAAGTTGACATTGTGACTTGACAGATGCATTTAACTATCTTCAAGCATCAATGAGAGCCATTTTTATTTTAAAGATTTCTCTGCTTTTAAACAGTTCTCTGCCTTTAGTTTATTGACTCTTTTGTTATAAAGAAAAAAAAAAAAGTTGTTTTTAACTAGTTGACTATAAAATGGTCCAGCATCAAAATAATCTATTGCAGAAGCATGAATGTCATTGCTGTGTTTGATACTATGTGTCTTTTAGAAAACTGCTCTGTGTATTACATGGCCTGTCTCCAATGATTGTTTTTTGTCTCAAACTTTGATTTTTTTTTTTATTATTATTATTATCTTTGGTCTGAAATCAGCTTTGTTAGTAGTAATAAAAAGAGAAGTAGGTGTTTTGCACCCTGTGGGTTGAGTGACAAGTTTGTTCAGTCATTTAACAAGATAGTGTACCTTGTGCTGGAGAATTAAATAAATATTTTCAGCATCTCAATTGATTTTTTTCCCCAAGCTTTAAACAAAAAAATCTATATATATTTCAACAGACTCAAATTAGCTAAAGATCCATTTTGGTCTGACCTGTAAAATTAAATTACCTTTGATGTCCAAGTCCTAGTCAATAGCCATTTCACCCATGATATCCCTTTCATGGAGGACAAAGGTGGAGATATACAAACTCTTTAATCCAAGAAGGCATCCTGCTTATCCAGGAAGGTGGATGTCCATAGCGGACCTTTCCCTTACAAGTATTTCAGCAATGCTCGTGCCCTGTACTGTTGTTATTAGCAGGGGTATCTTCTTCTGAACATGTCTTACATTTACCCTAATCACATAAAAAAAAAAAAAAAAATAGCCTGAAAAGAATTTAATGAAAGCTCTATGATTTTTTTTTCCAATTTCATAATTATTCTGTCTATGTGGATAGAAACATTACTTTCAACCAAATGTCCATCTCGAACACATATTCCTAATCTCAGCAAATTAGCTAGTATGTTTAAATAAATGGCAAGTAATTGGAAGAAAAGCATTTTTGTAGTGACTCCCTTTGCTCAGTCCTGTTTCAGTCTGTGTTCTTCCCAATAGGGACTAAAAAAAAAAAAAAAAAGAATAACTGCACAAAAGTTGTCCCTTTTTCTTTCTTCAACCACACTGAGCTTCAGGAACCATCTTTTTTTTTTCTTATTTTTTAGAGTAACACATGTGCTGCCTTTTCTGTCTTTTTTTTCCCCTCTGTGTTTTTTAAACAGAAAGTAACTACTGAACTTAAAACTAGTTGTTTGGTTCCTTTCATCTCTTCCTTTTGTCGTCTCCTGCTATATATAACGACAACTGCCACTCAACCTCACACACTGCTTGGTTCACAACACTATCTCCTGCTGCCACCGTCAGATTTAGGACTTTCTGAAAACCGTTTGGTCTCAGAGATGTCACAAAATGAAATTAAATTGAAAAGAAAATTCTCCACAGCTTGTTTCATCCTTTTGCTGGCCTCTGAGGTAATTACTTCATAATTCTCCACATATTCTTTTGCACTTCTCTCTTTTTTTTTTTTCCCCCAGGAAAAAGATTTGGTGTATATACTAACTTGTAAATGCATAATTGTAAATGCCAGGCCCCCTCTTTGTTCTGCAATTTCTGCTGCTTTTGTGTGTGTGCAGCTGCAATACTTATTGTGAATTGTTGTTTTTTTTTTTTTTTTTTTTTTTTTAAATTTACCCACTGCTACAATTTTAAATAGCAGTGACGAAAATCCTTGATCAATTATAAAGCGAATATATTCAGCCTTGTCACCTCTTAACAACAACAGAAAAAGAAGCTTTTGATTTTTCCATGGGCAAGACAGATGGTTTGTATCTGTCCCTCATAGCAAATTTGACCTTTAAATTAGAGGACGCTGGGGACCAGGGATTCATTGGCACAAAGGAACTCAGCAGGCGTTAAAGGACAGGCCTCTAATTGAGCTCATTTTCAGATGCCCCTTGATTAAAGAAGGAGTTGCCGAGGACACTGCAAAGGTTTCATTTATCAGCGAGGTTATCGGGTAGATTTGGGGCACAAATCCCTCCACATGCTGGGGATTACCGCTGCTTGAGAGAGCGATTCTTCCTCTTCTTTCCAGTTGTGATGGAAAGGGGCCAGGAAGAGCTAATTTCAAGTGGTTCTGCAAGGTGGTGGGTTTTCTTCCTGCAAAGTGGAGCACCCTCTGTGCTTCCAGGTAAACTTTAAGTAGGTCTCACCGTGCTGGTAAGAAGTAAGTGGTAGAAATGTTTGGAAACTGGAAGGCCTCTGAGGAAGAGCATATGAAAGCAAAACAATCCCTGTTCTAGAGGGTGAAAAGCTGATGTGGGGATGTGATTTGACTTTCACAAAGTTTCTGAGCTACCTTGTTTCAAAACCTGAGGTAATTTACAAGCAGTTTTGCCAGTCTCTTCATCTGATTTGTAGTAAAACTCCCTGTTGTCCCTTCACTGCCCTCCCTCAGAGACAATAAATGGATAATTAAGTGCTGAGTTCACAATTTAGCAAAACAGAAAAGACTTCTAGTGCTTGACATGCTTTCTGACGCAGCAACAGATACGTGTCCCTCTGTACGTGACCAAAAATAACAATGTTTGTAAAGGTGGAGCTAGGAAACATTTTTGACATCTATTAATTCTGAGAGTGATTTAGTTTTGTTCCAGTGTAAGAGAAATAAACTCAGTTTTGCTTGGGCGAAGTCTACTCTATTTCAGTATTTGTATTCGCTTCCTACTCTGAGACAGGTTTATTCTTTGTAAAAGCGTCACATTAAAACAGAGTTTATTTTGCATCAACAGACGTTCATCTTTCTGTCCATTTGGATAATGATACTGCAGCTGTACCCTCAGCTTTACTCTTTATAGGCTGCTGGGTTTTTTTTTTTGCATGCATATTAAATCCTTTCAAAATCTAAAAATGTGGAATTTTTTAAATTCAGCCTCAGACTGAATTGTGTCTGAGAACACGTGTTCACCCCTGTTACTTCTGTCATGTCCTCTATTTCATCATAAGATTTTGGCCAAAATGATGAAATTCTGAGCTGGAAAGTATCATCTTGGTCTGTTTTTTATGAAAGTTCAATTTAGAGATGTCACTAATGTCCTTTCTGTCTACTACTAAAAAAAAGAAGTGCTACAAAAGCCTACGCAGGATCATTTAGAAACTACATTTTTTTCAAATGAAAGTCTTGAAAACAACAGCTGATGTCAGAATAGCCTTTTAAATAAAATTATTCATGCAAATAGAGCATCTGAGTAGTTTGTATAATGTGGCATTTGGAACATGTTGCAGTTGAGCAGTGGAGAAAACAAGAAAATCCTTTGCTGAAAAAGGTGACATGCGGCACAAGTTAAGCCAAGAATTCAAAGCTTATTTTTGATGTTTAAACATCAAATGCTGACTACTGGTAACAATTTTAGGCAAAGCAATAATAATAATAATGAAAGCCTCACTAAATGTAGTTATTCAATTTACCTAAAATTGTAGCAATTGTTGGGATGCTTATGTTCAGTGACCTGCTCAAAAGCCATACTGAAGTTTCTCTTAAACTTAAGTCAATGATTTTTAAGCAGGCGTTCTTTATTCTAGGGATAGTTACGTTTATGTAATTATGTAAAATTATGTAAAATATTTTACGTAAAAATGTAAAATTACTATAAAATTAGCTCATAATTGCAGCGGACACCAGCAGTGCTGGTTAATCTTGCGGGAAGCAGAATTACTACAGGACTCGGAGGTCTCCAGAATGTAGTAGTGTTTTCTGTGAGATAGCCTAATTTTTACTGCAGCCTCGTGTCCTAATCAAATGTTCATTTTTGCATAGATAAATCTATCTAGCACAGAAATTAAGATATAGGATACAAGTAGTTACTTACTCTGATCAGACAATTACAGTAGGATCCAGGAGTTTCTGAAGAGTATGGATGACACAACCATTTGACCCTGGAAGTCTAGAAGAGGGGCAGGTAATGAACTGGGGTCTATCAAAATTCTTAGACATAAAAATTCATTACTCTTTATTTTAGTTAATTGGATGCTATGCATAGTATGGATACAAAGTTGACAACCTTAAGCATTCAGGTGGAATTTCATTTTTTGTTGATGATGTAGTTCTTTATCTGAACTTTCCTATCCTTAAGCATTTAAATTCTACTGTTAACTCCTGAAGGAATATCTGCTTAAAATTACTCTGTGCATATGGTGTGAGGCTTGAAACTTTTGCTTTTCGACGCAAAGTGAAGGTTCAAATACGTTGATCCAGTGTCTTCGGTTCTGTGACTAACAGTGAGAAATGACACTAATAGCAAACAAAGAAAGGTTACGTAATAAAATACGAAAAGAAGAATTCTGAATAAATAATTCATATAGACTTACAAATAAATGCCTTCATAATGACTATTCTTAAGGGTCTGTAATGAAATATTGTGTAACTTATTACCCCAAATTTTGCTTCTTTTTTTTTAAATACCATACGGAAGTCTTGCTAAGTAAGGCCTGCTCTGTAAGAAGCTCTTGCCTTTCAGATTGTATCATTTGCTCTGCGACCAAGAGTTTTCTAATAACAATTACTATTGGTTTTGTTACAAGAACCATAATTCAACGTATATTAATCTTTCTGCTGCTGCTGCAGCTCCAGAAGTAATTTTTCATCTTGCCATGTTTCTTCTCAGTTTGCAGCAGTTGCTTTTAATTGCTGAAAAACTTTCATGCAAAGATGTAGTTGTCAGCAGCATCTGATCCTGCTGTTAAATTGCACACTTATTTTAAGACCTAACTATGGGTAAATTTATTTCCACGTATCATCACTGTGCCAGCCTGTTCCTGGGGAATGTGATAAATAGTTTAAATAGCCATTAATTCCATATTTACTAAGGCAGAATCTTAATGATAGTACCTCCTAGATTATAGATGGTTTTCATCTATAAATAAATTAGAAGATGGCTTAAATGCTTGATTAACGGAGTTGTATTTAAGAAATTGTTGCTGCAGTGGATTATTTTTTAAAGTACAGTTGGCAATTTTGCTGAATGTTCATTGCACTTTTTTTTTGTAAGCAGGAAAATAAACGCGATATACTTTCATTTAGGAATACAAGTCTATATTAAGCTCCTGCATTAATGTGTGTGAATAGTCCCATTAAATTTGGTTGCATTCCATTGTGTGCTTTGCCAGTTGTCAATCCTCTAAGCATATCTCTGGGAGAGAATTAACTTTCTTTTCTAGTCATGTTTTTATGAAGGTGAAATATCTAATATTAGGCTGAAATATTTTCTGCTTCTTTGCTGCTTTCTTTTTTGAGAGTTTGAAATTTTTTTCAGTATATTCTATTTTTTCATATTGATAAAAATACGGTTTGGAAGGAAGTTGAGGAAGAACTCAGTTATGCTTGCTTAAAGCACATCCAAACACACTTTAATTGTGATTATTCTTCCTGTTTGTGTCATCTCGCAATCTCATACAGCCTTAAGAACATTACTGAAATAATTTGTCTAGTGTTTTTTTTACCAAGTCTTGGAAAAAGTAAATAAATAGGAGATGTACAAGAAGGGCTTTATTCTGTCTTACAAAAGGTCAGTTTAATCAAGAGAAGGTTAATTCTTGTGATTAGTTCTTTATTGTAAAAAAAATTTAATGGTTCAACTGTTTGGGATGGAGGCTGGATAAATTGAAGTATTAAATGATTTTTAAATAGGGCAGTTAATCATTATAACAAGTTACTTGGGATGCATTCTCTCTCATTATAAAAGCTCTAAAAGAGATTTTTATTGGTAAAACCACAAGTTAGAGACTTGTTGTTTTTTAAAAAAAGGAAAGTTTATACTTAAATGGAAGAGATTGAACTAGATGAACGTGATGGTCTCCACCATTCAGACATATTCTTAGGAACATAAAGTAACTAATTAGTTAGCTGTCATTTTCTGCAATTAATGTAAAGTTTCTGGGTAACTTTTCAGTTTTGATCAGCACTACCTTGCAAGGTGGCTAGGAATTTTGAAGTTTTTGGTTAAACTAGGATTCTGATATAAAATTGATTAGAGCATACTAGGATTTTAGATTCCTTAATTTTATTATGTAAACGGTGGAATTGTTTTAAATTCTGGAATAGTGCAAATTACTTTCCAAGTGGAGCCCCAAAGCTTTTGCCTGAAGCGGTTGACATTATGCAAGAAACCTGACTTCTTTTCAAGAGGAATCTGGTTCATCATTCCTCATGTGCAGACCTTGCTCCACAAACAGCTCTTCTGAAAACATAGGAAGTGACACTATGGTATCTACAGCATTTCTTCATGTTATTAGAATTCCTCCAATGTGACTATTTATGAGATGATGTGAGAGAGAAGTAAATCTGACAGACATGTCTTAGGTTCCTCCCATTTGAAAATAGCATAGTGCCTGAAAAGCAAGGTCTTTCTCTGTGCCTGTATTTAGGAAATGTCTATGGTAAAGATGCTTGTAAGAGATAGCATCTGGAATAGTCCTGAAACATGGAGTTGGCTGGAATTCACAAAAAGGCATTCACCATGCTTTTGTATATACTCATGGATCAAGGCTTTGCCTGAGGCTGAAACAAGGAAATTTAGATTTTATTACCTTATTCTTAATTATAGTGCTTTCAACTTTTAATTTATATACAAATTGCAAGTATCAGGCAAAACACATCTAAAATTTGATGCAGTAGATAGAATATGTTGCTGTCAAAAAGAATAAATGATGTGAGGGGTAGTGGTGTCTCCAGCCAACTGTTCATGGATGGCAGATGTAATCAGAGTTGATCAAGTTCTCACCTGTGATCAGATTTGACAGGGCTGATTTCCTCTGATTCCGTATTCTCTACTTAATTGCCTTCTGGCTTCCAAAAGACATTTTTATCCTAAATTAAGAATAAAGACTTTCAGAAATGTAGGCTAATTCAGACTCTTTCAAGTTTGCATATACCAAAAGAGTAGGGCTTGAGGATGTTCCTGGGTTTGTTTGGTTGGTTGATTGGTTGGTTTTTGTTTTTTACACTAACATTCACTCACAGAGTGACTTTTGAATCTTTCCTCCTTTTTGACTTTTAATTCTTTGAAATAACACTTTAGTTCTGTTTAGACTTTGGTGTCCAGGTATTCTGACTTTCGGTCTTGGACTTACTTTTGGAAAGATTAACTGAATATTGGAGGAAGAGGGGAGGGGTGCAATGGCACCAGAAATCTTAACACCTTCTTCATTTTTATGATAATTTACTTTTAAAATTAGACATTTCATCTAAAGTTGTGAGTTTGAGAGAATGCATTGTAGTTTTTCTACTTCATTTCTATAACTGACAATATGATATCAGTTACTAAACAGATGACATATAATAGTAAATATTGTAACCAGTGAGAGTTTTGGTTCTTTATAAATTTCTCTCATCTCTTTTCTCCCCTTCCAAGGTGCAAGACAAGTTTCGTTTGGACCTCTCTGATGAAGAAGCTGTACATTATATGCAGAGCCTAATTGATGAAAGTGTGCATGCCCTCTTTGCAGCTGTGGTGGAACAGATACACAAGTTTGCTCAGGTGAGGTAGCTGCTCAGTTGGCCTCTCTCTGTAATCTGAGTAAGGGTGGTAGACAGTAGATTCACTACCTGCCTTCACTGCTTACAGTGTTTTAATTCTTATTCAGCAAGTTCAAACTCTGCTTCCTACCAGGACCAGTGAGGAAGTCCTTAATGGGGCTAGACCATTCTCTGATGTAACATAGCAAATCTACTTTCTAAGGTGTTTTGGATGTGTTTCAATTAATAGTTGTGCCTAGTAAGAGAGAAACTTCAAAATTTGAACTAAATCTGAGTATTTCATGCATTCCATAACAGGTTTTACTCTAAAATATACATAGTTTTATTTTGCTTTAAACTGATTAACTGAGATTGAGCACAATTTTTATTCGTCATTGGTTGCAGACTTATTTCATTCTGCAGCCACGAGAGCTCACTTGAAATGTGTGCTAATAAATAAGAAAGTGCCTGCAGGAAAGCTCCTTATAACTTTTCTGGAAGATCTGCGTGGCAGAAGGTTTCTAATGTTCTTGTTCACTAATGCATCCAACGTAGGGAACGAACACGAGGAGTTAAAGGTCTGTGTGCAGGTTTGGGGCTACGTTCTCACTGGGATCACAGATATGAGGTGGCAGAACTCACACAACTAGAGCTCTGCCATGAATGGGTGCAGCCTCCTTAGGAAGCACATCCTGGAGGAAAGGGAGTCTCTTACATGAGAGCATCAGGAATGCAGAGTTCTGCCTGGGGAAAAAACAGCCAGCTGAGAGCTTATGGGTTAGGATTAGCAGGCAGCCCAACATGAGCAATGTTTTGTTTCTCTGCTGCAGACTGCCTGGTTGGGATTCATTGCAAGGCTCTTGATTACCTCTGAAAGGTCATAGCAGTCCAGGCAGGTTCCTGAAGGCTGGAAGGAAGTAAATGTCACTCCTGTCTTCAAGAAGGGCAGGAAGATGGGTCAGGGAGCTACAAGACTGTCAGATTCATATCAGGCCCTGGGAAAGCGATAGGGCAAATTGCCCTGGAAAATGTTTCTGATGATATGAAGGAGAGGCAGGTGATTGGGAGTAGTCAGTGTATATTTATGAAGGGGAAATCATGCCTGACCAACCTGATAGCCTTCTGTGACAAAATAACTAGCATGATAGGTTAGGGGAAAGCAGTGGATATTACTTTTCTGGACTTAAGCAAAGGCTTTTAATACTGACTTCCATAACATCCTTTTATCCAAACTGATAGGCATGGACTAGATAAAAGGGATATTGAAGTGGATTGAAAACTGAGCTGTGTCCTGCACCTGTGTGCTGGCTCGGGATTCAGCAATCCAAGGACAAAAAAAAAAGGGGGACTTAATGACAATGACTCCTTTAATTAAAACAACATAGATACAAGTACAAAGAATAAGAATTGGTTAGTACACGCGAATGCAAAAAGGTTACTTACTGAATAATACTTGCCAGCACGATTATGAGACCATACATCTCTCC
>JAWLRI010000985.1:1811754-1831770 GCA_034781795.1 Crypturellus tataupa | reverse complement strand
TCAAGGTCTGGATTTTGTTTCACACAATGCTTATTTATGACTCTACAGATCATAAAAAATTTTCCATCTCCAATACAACCTGAGGAGGAATAACTTCATGCAGCAGCACAGGTGGAAGACAACTGTCTATAAAACAGCTTTTGAGAGGGGAAAAAAAAAAGGGGGTGTTGGAGGAGCGTTTCCTGATGGGCAGAGTATTGCACATGAGCCAGCAGTGTGCCCTTGGAGCAAAGAAAATGCACACTGTTGTGGGCTGCACTGGGAAGAGCCTTGCGAGCAGGTCAAATGCAAACCCAATGCACATCTAATGCCTGAAGAGAGGCTGAGGGAGCTGGGACTCTTTAGTGTAGAGAAGAAGAGACTGGGGCAGGGAGTGTCTTATCCATACATACAAATGTATGATTTGGGAGAAGAGGGAGATCAAGAAAACAGCTGTGGTGCCCTGTGAAGGGACGAGAGACAATGGGTGCAAATTGAAACACAACAAATTCAATTAAACACAAGATTTTTTTTTTTTTTTTTTTCCTCTGGGGGTTATGGCACTAGGTTGCCCAGAGAGGTTGTGGAGTCTTTTTGAAGATACTCAGAACCCAACTAACTGGTCAGGGCCCTGGACTGAGCCTGCTTTGAGCAGGGGCACATGGACTAGACAGTTTCCAGCAGTACCGTCCAACCTCAAATGGTTGTGGATAATGCTCTGAGCTGGCAGTGCAAGAGTATTATCTCCACTCCTTCTAGTATTCAAATCCCTGCTATAGTATGAGAAATGAAATGTCCAGCCACATACATATGTGCTCTCCTACCACAGACCACCATCAGTCAATGAAATGTTTAATTCTGCTGTTCAATAAAGCTGTATTCACAAAGACATTTAATTTCACCTCTGAATTTACAATACTTTTTCTCCTTCAGGCCGTTTGATGGTTTTAGTTTGTGTTTATCAGGGATATTACAGTGGCTGTTTGTCTTAAGTATTAGTCGTATGACAAGACATGGAATTCAGAGAAAAAATAAAACTTTGATCTCAAGAGCCAGTTAGTGTCAGGATTTTTTTAATCAATCCGTCTTTCAAAAGACTGATCAAAATCTGATACAAACGGTTGAAAATAGCTTTTATGGCTATCCATTGAGCTAAAAGTCTTCCATCTAATTTACTGCTTGCTGTAAACTAAAATTGTATTTTCAAGAGCAGCATTACAGTGCAGGATAAGCAGTTAAAATGTCATTTCTATCTGCATATATATTTAATAGAGATGATCTTTCTTCATATGAAAAAATGAAGTGTAATTATGTAGAAACGTTGCATTTGTGTTGTCAGTCATGGTGCATTGCTTTGATTGCAGGATATAGGGTAGTGGTATCATAAGCAAAGTGAAAAATATCTGGTACCTACCTTGAGGTTTAAAAACAACAGTGCTCATGTCATTGCAGAGATACAAGATTAAAGTGCATCCAATAGATGCACAGACCTTTCCTTTAATTTCATCCTGATACTCACCTTTTTTCTTTTCATTGAGACGTAATCTTTTTATTTCACTATTTTTAGGTGACTGCCAGACTCTCCCAGATAATTGTTATTGCATTTGTGAAGCTGTATTAGTAAGTTAGAGTTTACATGTCTGATTCAGGTGACCTTTTCTTTTTCCAGTCAGACTTGTTCTTGCTTTTTCAGCACTTACAATTGCTTTTAAAAATCACAGGGCAGATTTGTTCAGAATATTTAAAGATACCCTAGAGCCTAAACCTAAGGCTTCTTTCTCCAATAAGTGTTCTAAACCGTGGACTATTACAAAAGCAGGCACATGTGTCACCTTTCATCCATATTTTGAGAGTTAAAACATGTTCTGCTCATGTGAGTTGCAATGTAGGTAAGAAGGTAGCAGATATGACAGCCTCCAATGCAGGCCTGCTCAGACTGTCTCATTTCAGGATTTTCACCCTTCCGATGGGCTGGCACTGGACTCGAGCACAGAGGCTTTGGGGTCTGTTTCTGTTTTTTCCTGACTAGCACATGCCAAACCCTCTCCGCGTGTGCTACAGAGTTTGGCACCAGTGTGCTTTAAGCTTTCCTATTATGCTCTTAGGATCTGGTGCCTAAAATGTAATGTGTTACTTCATAAGTACCTAAGGCATCTCGTGGCTCCACACAGTGTAGGATTCTTCTGCTAATTTCAAAGCTGAGATTGTTGTCTTTATTCATATTCTTTAAATAACTACGCCCACCACCCAGCTTTATTTAATATTTATAAAGGCAGAAAGGATACCAGAAAAGTAGTCAGAAGTGAATCATCAATCGACAAGAATCTGAGGATTATTTACATCAAAAAAAGAAAAACCTTACAAAAAAATCCATCAGAATTCAATAAATGTCTGTCCTATACATATTGTACAAGCAAGGTAGGGCACTTTACTGATATTTAGTACTTCATTAGTCAAAATCATTATCTTTACCCTTTTTCTAAGGCACCCTTCTCTTTAAGAGCTTGCTGGAATCTTTACAGAGTCTGTAAATCGCTGAACAAGTGAACAATTAATGCATAATTGAATTTGCAGTAAAGTGGTCATCTTCTACAATGGCCAATTGAGCTTTCAGTTTTTTTGTATGTAGTGCTGTGTTGAATTGCCAATGGCTGTGCTTTGCAAAATAATAAAAATTGTATTTTTTTAAGAAAAAAAAGCAAAAGTTATTGCCTGGGTATTATGATGCATGCTAAAAAAGCAGATTAACCTTAAGTCGTGTAGTTTTTCATTTGAAGTGCCCTTCAGCATGTGGTTTGTTATTTATCTATAGATATGTACTCTTGCTGACTCCAAAATAGGTCTGCAAGGGCTAGCAAGCACTCCGTACTGTGTGCTGCGCTGGTTAAGAGCTTTTCAATAAGACTAGTTGTTCTGGTAAGCATTGTGTGTCAGTGTTCAATATGTCACTTCAGAAGGTATATTTTGGCATCCAACTGCTGCTTTCCTTCTGTAACAATATTGTAAATTGCACTCAAGCCATGTTATGAAGCATTTGTTTTTTAGCGTATCTTTAATCTGTTACCTAATCCACAGAATCACAGAATGGTTGAGGTTGGAAGGGACCCTTGGAGATCGTCTAGTCTAACGCCCCTGCTCCAGCAGGGACACCTAGAGCCCATATATTACCATATATTATAGGCCTTTTTATATAGTATTTAGTCTCAAAGTAAGTTAATTCAACCTGGAATGTAAGGTGGTTCTCTTCAAGGCTTTTCCAGAGGAGAAACAGCCAATTTGAGCCTGGTGCCTCCTGAACTCAGGTTAAGCAGTGATCCAGCAGGGTTCTGCAGGTTACCTAGTTGTCAAGCTGCGGATTGGCTTGGTTCCCCAGCTGTTGGTTCTTCTGAAAGGTTGTGAAAATCACCTGCCTTTAGGCATTCTGCAGTGTTTTTAAACCCAATTTACACATAACTCTTCTCTGAGAGTAAACCTGTCTGAATAAATGTCCTACTGTGTTTTTTGTTTTCTTTTAGTATTGGAGAAAATAAACCTTTCATCTTCCTGAGGTGGAAAGGAGCCTCGGCATGTGATGAAGAAGGGGATTTCTCAAGCACTTTGTGGACTTTCCCAAACAGCTTTAGAAGGCAAAAGCTGCAGGTTTGGTGGCATGGAGAACTGAGAGCTCAGGAGACAGAACAGCTTTCTGAGTCCACATTATTTGAAGGTTTTAAAATAACCATGTTTTAAAGGATAATGTTTGTTTACACCATCTTTTAGGCTCAAATGTTACTGCATTTCGGTCTAGTGGAAATAGTTGAGCCACAAAGATTGAAGTGACTAACTTACTCCCAAGCCAAAGATAACTGGAAGAGGCTGACATTAGATGGCAAATTCTTGTACCTGTTAATATATTTTCTTATTTAAAAATGAAAATTATTACTGTACTGAACATGGCTGTGTACAGAATACAACAGAAAGGCTACAGTTCCTCAGTGCAGAAAAACAAAACTATCTCCCAGCCTTCTCTCTCACCAACTTTGTTCCTTGAATAACTTTTAACCATAATTCATATTATCCTTTATTTCCTACCTTAGGCAGTGTTACCGTCTAGAAAGGACAATCATTTCCTCCCTGCTTACAAAAATGTTTTTAAGTGCTGATAAGTTAGCCAGCTGTAGGCAGCCAATTAAATCATCACTAACAGGCTCAGCCAGCAGAATGCACAGTGGGCGGTTCAGTATTTCACATGTTAACTCTGAATATTTCTGTACAGTGATTAAATGTTCCTGACTTTAATAAACTCTTTGTTGTTGCAGTCTTGAGGTGTTTTGTCTTTGTAATCATACCTGCTGCGAGCTAGCATGCTAGAAGCATGTTTGTAACTCCTGGATTTTAAGGACTTGGTAAAAACTTTAAGGACTCGATTTGCTTGATGCAAGATAAGGCTGTTGCAAAAATGACTTTTGTGCCATACTGAGCTCATAATGAACCTGTTTTAAATGATCGGCAATGTAATTAGCTCTTTATAAATGTGTGGATCTCTTCAAAGGCTGCTCTTATATTCATGTATTTTTTTTTTAATGATTTAAGTTGGGAGGAAAGCCTCCCCAGTTATAAAGATAAGGACTGATCTTAATCTGATATTCCTGAGTCAGGCTTGCTTTGTGTTTCTGTTAACACCCAAAGGCCTTTGAAAGAAAAACCCCTAGGGCTCTAATGGACCTTTGGGGCTTTTTCAGTGTATTACCCAAAGTTGTTAGTTAAGAACAACATTGGGTTCAGCCCCTCTGATTATTTGCTGTTTAGGGCATGTATGTTATGCTGGTTAGTTACTGCTTTTGTTTGCTGCTAAAATTTTGCAGGCGGTCTTCACCAAGGCCCACAATGCTGACGGATGCTCGGGTATGTGATGATGTTTGCATTTTTCAGTTTGTCAAAACAGTGCCAGGCTCTGGTCAGGGGCTTCAGTTTTGCTGTACAGGCTCACTGGCCTTTGTGAAGGAAATGAAAGCAGAAATTCGGACTAAAAGTTTTTGGGGAAGCTGTGCCACCTTTCCATTTCAGAAAGAGTGGCTGTCAGAGTCACTTTTATCACAGGAGTGAGAGTCTTTCTCACATGGGAAAATTTGTTGCTGGGCACTCAATTGCAGGGTCCAAGAGGACAGGTCTGTGAACAGTATGTTGACACCTTCAGGACGTAACCACAGGCACGAGGCAAACAAACGTTCATCTGCCTTTTGCTCCACCTTCAAACAGTTAACAAGTGATTGAGCTTATGTTTTTTTTGATGAAATGATTTATTATTATTATTATTCCTTCTGCCTTCTATCTTACTGTCAGTGCTGAGAAATACCCAACTCTCCTCAAACTGTCGTGGCAGTTCATTGAAAACTGCATGTCAGTGCTGTGGTACATGGGCCACTAGCGCTTGGTAGAGTGCCCGTCATCATCCTGATGGAGGAGGCAGCACTTCCTTCTCATACAAGATAACCTCTTAACACGAACTGAAAAGAGGGTGATGTGGAACAGTCTGTGGGACTTTTCCACTAGTTATTTTGTGATATTCCTTGGAGTCCTCTTCACCTGTAGAGTGAACCATGAACACCTCATGTTCATGGACAGCATAGCTGAAGATGTCAGGCTTATACATCCTGAAAGAGACCCAAGATGAATGGGTGACCAAATTGTTCAGCAACGTAGATGCCAACCTGAAATCAAGGTAAGAATTCCCATCTCTGCTGCTGAGGAGCAGGAGGAGAAGCAAGATGTGCTGTGGAAGTAGTTGTCCTTCCTGGAATTTTGTGCTGCTGCTGGATACTGTATCTATCACAAGAGGTGTCACCTGCCTCATCAGTGGCAGAATCCCAAGCTCTTCCCACTGCCTTTCTCTTATTCCTGCTTCCCAGAGAAGCTGAAGCGCTAGTTAGAGCTCCTCGCAGTCCTTCATTATAGATACTACAGGGACTGCAGTGATAGGGTGCTCTTTTCTTTTCTCACTCATATTCGTGTGTGTACTTCTGTATTTGAAATGAGCGTTGACATTTACACAGACTTGCAGGAGAATGGGAGTCAGGGAGAGGAAGAAGGTGGGAGCAGAGATGCCTATTCGTCAGAGGGCTGACGAATAATCTTGCAGATACTAAAACGGGGAAAAGTGTGTGGAGGGGAAAAGGCAGAGTAAAGTAAGAAAGCTGGGGGACTGGTTCATGTGAGGGAGGGCAAGGGGGTTTGGTGGAAGTGCTGGCAGACTGGATATGTCTAATGCAGCAAGCGGTTCTCTTCAGGCTGGTCTCTGCTTGCATATACTGGGACAGGCTGCTCAGGGAAGTGGTGGAGTCCCCGTCCCTGGCAGTGTTCAAGACACATGTAGCTGATGCACTTAGAGACGTGGTTTAGCAAGCATGATATTGAAGAGTTTATGGTAGGACTTGATGATCTTGAAGGTCTTTTTCAACCATAACGATTCTATAAATATCTATATACACGCGCACACACCATATATATAATTCTGATTTACATAATACTTTATGGCTGTTAGTGCTTACCATGGTATCATTATACGTGCAGGGAAATACGGAAGTGGTAAAATGAGAGGAAATGCAATTTCTTTAAAAAGAGGCTTTCTTCTCCAGTAGTGTAAAGCCTTGATAACAACAGTAAGAAACTTTAATAGTATCTTGACTTTGCATCTCAGCATAGTCCAATGCAGTATGTCTATAATGTGTCTGTCTCTAATAACCTATGAATTCCTTGAACAAGTAATGAAAATTTTGACTTGAGGCATGCAAATCTTTAAAATGGAAAAGGTTCCTTCTTGTTTCGCGAAGGTAGATTTCCTAGTCAGAGGAGCATCCTAAGGGGAATGTCAGGTAGTGGTTCCAGCTTCCAAAGAGCATCTGCATAGATGGAGGCTGCGAGCACTGCTGAAATGGGGATTATTTTTGTTTGGTTGGTTGTTGTGTTTCCATGTCCCTTTCGGTGTGGTGGAGGTCCAGGTGTCATATGCAGCATCTGGTGGTGGTGCTCAGAGAACGGCTCGTCGGCAGTCACCCTCTTAAACCTCACCGGGAAGTGGAAAAAGAAGCAGTGCAGAAAAAGAACCAGGGCAATCAAATAGTTCTGTCACAGCATTTTCCCCCAGCAGCTATGTTTTGTGTAGAGTTAAAATGTATTGTAAAGGCAGCCTGTGGATATGTTGTTTTCCTCACCACACTCACTTTGATGCCATTCTGATCTTATTTTTTCCTGGAATCCCTACTCTTATTTCTCATGACATTGGGGATGAAGGAAGAATAAATTCTTCCATCTATTTGCCATCTTCAACCACCAATGCTTCAGGTGGCACAAAGCCTTCTAATTTTCCTTTTTTTTTTTTTTTTTCTTTTAAGAGTCAGTAATTGCAAAAAAAAAATATTATGTGAAAACAGAGGGATGGATTCTTTGTTCTAATAGGAAGGCATCTACCGTTTTCAGTCTCTGCTCTTGTTATCTTGCTTTGTTCTTGTGTGTAATCAAAAATAACAAATACTTTTGCAAGGCTTGGAGTGGGAAATGGCTGTGGATAGGGGCAGGAAGAGCAGAAAAGGGGAATCCTACACTTTCAGAGTTACATTAGCAGAAAAGCAAGGTAGTATTACTAAAGGGTCTCCTTTTTGTAGTCAGCAGAGATTTTACTCACAGGGCCTGGTATCATCAGTGGATGTTAAAATATAGTGGTTATTATGAACTACCCTGAGCATGTACATTTAAGGAGTCTTAAGGGAGTCATTGAAAACAGACTGCAGTTAGACTGTGTTAAAACAGATTTTTGTAACCTCTTCGGCTGATGCAGCACTTCTTTGTAATAGTGAAGCTGCTTCAAATATTGCACTGGTGCCTTCCCGTCCTCCTGAGCATCCGTGATGTGGCCCTGCTGACGAGGGTGGGAAGGTTTCACTTGGGAGAGGAAAATGCAGGATCTCAGCTGCTTCTTGAGTGTTGGGCAGTGCTGAGCGTTACCTGCCTGGGCACTAACCCAGAACTGCAGGAACGCTGCTTCCCAAGGGTTGTCTAAACAAAGACACTGATCGCTTGAGCTGGTGGGAGTATGGTCCATGGTTAGGCTGAACCACAACGAGATGCTTAAATTCTGAGTGAAAGCTCTCCACGAGTGAAAGTTGTGCAGAATATAACAAAAACACATTGAATTAATGTTTTTGCCAGAAATGTGGGGTTTACTGTTTGTTCATTTTTGTTTTGCCCCATCCTTTTCAGTGATGAGGAGGTCTAGAAGATAGCAAAGCTACAGACTCATTCGGAGGAAAATAGTATCCATAAACAGCAGTGCACAGGAAATAAGAGATCTGAGCCAATGTCGAGACTCTGGGGAGCTCTGGAATCAATACTTTCTTGGGTAAGTCATCCAGTTTTCTCCAGCCTGTATTCGTCACAGTGACAGCAGGATAATGACACTTTCCCCATCTCATTAGGTGCTTAGAAATTAATTGGAATATGTAATAGGTAAATCACACAGATACATACTCCACAGTGTCATACTACTACTTCTGCCCTTGATCTTTCCTGAAAACAGGAGGACCCTCTTTTGCACAGTCCTTTCTTCAGTGTGTCTCCTTTCACTAGGAATCAGATTGTGAAATTAATTGTAACAATTTTGCATTGCTCTCCCACATCTGTTAATATAGCATCTCTCGTTGATTAGAATTTGAATTAGCTCATCTTGCCCCATATTTTTTTGTTTGTTTTTAATGGGTATCTTCCTGGCACAGTCATATAGGAACAGCTTTATAGCTGATATGATTTGAGGTAATTTGAGAAATTTTCTGCTCTTAACAAACCATTCACAAACGATTTCCCCTAGCTGATGTGGCAGTGTTCTGTGTCAGTGCTGCAGTATAGGGACATCATTTGGTTTTGCCTTGTGTTTTTTTGGTTTGTTTTTAATTCTTCCAGTAAACACTGGATTTTTCTTTTCCTTATCTTGTGATATCAAGTGCACTCACTCTGTTCAGTAAGCCGCCTGTCACCTTTCTAATGCCATATCCTTGTCAACTAATGCATCAGGGAAGGCTTTCTGACGAAAGCCCAACAGGTCATGTAGCAGCTGCTATTCCCTGAGGGTGGCAACTTCCATTTCACCTCAAACTTGGGCTCTTTCTTCTCCTGTCAGTGGCCGTTCCTGCTGAGAGTCTCTCTTGTGCGGATAACGGTTCCACACCTGGTGTTTCAGCTTTGGTTGTGCAGTGACTGATTTAGATACTAAGTTTTGTGACCTAGAAGAGGTGAAGGGCAAGACAGCTGATGCTATAATGCTCATCTGGTTCATTCCCCAGCCTTGCGGGTGAGGACTACAGCGTGTATGGGAGGAAGTTCTTTCTTTAAAGGAATGATTCAGCGGAGCTCTCTGACCAGATGATGCCAATGCAGCATTGCGCTGAGGTTATTTCAGTTTCTTTTCCTAAAAACACAGGAACAATGCAGAACGGGAGAGAAAGAATGAGATTATTTTAGAAAAGGAATAAATGCCAGAAGGTGGCTATCAGGAGAGTTGTACTTATTGAGATCCTGAGTGGGCAGAAAAATGTGGTTATATACTTAGGAGGTGTTTTGTGAGGCTAGTGTACACATTTCAGTACTTCAAGGCTTGCCACCTGCAGATTGGGGTCATATTGAATTTTTCTTTTCCAGGTTACAAGCAAAAAGTCACAGACAAAGCACTGAATAAGGTCTTATTCTGGAGTGAGGAGAGGATAGGTCTTACTTGGCTTCAAACTTGGCAGGATCTGATGGACATTATTTTGAAGTGGGAATCAAGAGACTCTATATTACAGTCCTGGCTATACTCCCCTTCTGCCATTGGCCTTGAAGATTTTTCACTGTCTGAACATTTTCCTTCCAGGTCTGTAAACTCTGTGGCACCGAATTCCTTTTTAACTTGTCTCACATTAGAAGCACCAGAGCTTAGGGCTGCAGTTTCAGCTGGACCTGGGAATCTGGGTCCTGCCTTAGACAATAGAATAAAATAAAAATAAAAAAGAGGAATGAAAAGATTTTCCTTTGTTTTCATTAATTAATCTTAAAGTTCTGTATATACAAAAGAAGAAAGCTTATCTGAAATACAGCAAAGCAAGATGATTAGTTTTTCAACTGAAGCAAGCAATAACCAAAAGACACGTTGTCAGGTCATTTTATCAGGCTCCAAGCTTTCTACTTAAGCCTCCAGCTTAATGGGTACCTGATTCTGATTTAATACACTGCAACAATGAGTAGGTCTTTTCTTCAGTGAGGATATATAACCCGAAGGGTAGCTTAGATATGTACATTTTTTCCAGTTTAGCATTATGTGGAGTGTAAATAGCTTTGTAGGTGTATAACTGAGAACTATGAGTTCCAAGGATAATTTTCTCCATATACAGTTGGAGCTATATAATAAGCTAGAAAACCCCATGTAAGCCTTATAAACCAACATAAATTATCACACTCTCAGTTCAGTCTTAGATCTCCATTAGACTTGTATATGAAAGTACCAAGTTCTCCCTAGTACAAGGAAGTCTTGGACCTACTGGAGCAAGTCCAGGGCAGGGCTGCAAAGATGGTTAAGGGATTGGAACATCTGTCCTGAGGATAGTCTGAGAGGGGTAGGATTGGTCACCCTGTGGAAGAGAAGTCTTGCAGAAGTCTTATCAATGTGTGTTTGTGTGTATGTATGCCTGTATGGAATAAAGAAGATGGAGCCTGTTTCTTCCCCGTGGTGCTCAGTGGTAGGACAAGAGGCAATGGATGCAAACTGAAACAGGAAATTCTGTTTAAACCTAAGAAAAAGGTTTTTTTTTGTTTTTTTTTTTTTTTTTTTCCTTTGAGGGTGTTTGAACAGTGGCTTGGAATAGTTTCTGAGGAATTATGGAGTGTTTGTGCTTGAGGAAATCAAAAGTCACCTGGACATAGTCCTGGGCAGTGCTGACCCTGTGTGAGCAGGAGTATTGGATCAAATGCTCTCCAGGGGTCCTTGCCAATTTCAACTGTTCTGTCATTCTGTGAAAAGGCTGTGAGCCTGTGGGAAAAAAATAGCTCATATGTTTTCTCATTATTTCCTTATTTTACATAGCCCAGGTTAAATGATTAGGCATGTATCTACTGATTGTCTGCAACAAGGGTTTTAGATTTGATCTTTCCTTTTGTTCAATCATAAAAATTGCTCTCTTTGTTTCTTAGATTTTTTTTCTGTATTCATTTCTGGTGCATTATTGTTGTAACTTGATGTTTTCAGGCATGTTGGTACTAAAATGAAAGCAGGTGTGGAGGTAGAGTTATCAACTATGCTGTTTTGTGCAACTGCGTAGTGTAGACCTTGGACTCGAATCCCTGTGAAGCTTGTCTGAGGCCTGGTGCAATCACTTGGTAAGCTCTAGTCAAGTACTTGAGCAATGTTCTTTATGCATGCAGTGGGTGCAGAAAAGCTCACTGCAGGCGTGCTGCAGCCAGTGCCTTACAAACAAGGATTTGGGCTAGTAACCCTGCTAGATTGGAGCAGCCAGATTTATGTATGTTTCGATCCTATAGACAAGAGGATCTACAAGATCTTTTGGAAAACGATGGAGTAATATATCCCTTCCCATCTGTCTTGTCAGGCAAACAGGTAGAGATGGTCAGTTTTAGACATACTTTGTGACAACTGGATCACAGTTTAGTATTTCGAGGTGTCTCTCATGGTGTCGTCTTATAAGCGGTGTCCCAGATCTAGCCAGTGTCCCTTTTGTCTCTAGCCACTGCTTCAAGAAGAGCATGGATGTCCTCTAACCCTTGCTATATCTGCCAGTCGGCCATGGAGATTTTGGCTCACTCGAGGCATTTCAAAGGACACTGTGCCCTTTTTTTTAGCCAGTGTGAACCAAAGGCCATATACCTACTTTAGCATGTACTTACTCCCTAGTTGTTAGACTCTGCTGACTGTACTAATAGATTTCCATTGACCATACTGAGAATTTAGATGCAGGTATTTATGTGAAGCTGAATTCCCCATAGCACCTGTGGTTTTAGTGCTGGCAAGTTCCTTACGAGGACTGAACAAAAGGAATCCCTGGGTGGATCTTACACTCCCAGTGCTGGGAGAGTGGAGGTTTGTATCATTTTGAGGTCCTCTTTCTCTTACCTGCATCCCTTCCAACCTTAACCATTCTGTGATTCTTTCCAAGCCCCCAGGCCATCGTCACTAGACCATCTCCTGTAAGAGGAAGTCACAGTCAGTGGCACTCTAGCATTAAGGTCCTGAGAGTGGACAAGTTAACAGGATCAAAGAGACTGCATGAAATGTCTCACTCGGTATGAATGGCTAATACTACCATGTCCCAAATCCTGTTCAGTACTAGGGCCTAAACATCTGTGAAATTTTATTGGAGATCATGATGTTGTCTAGAGGGCCTCAGATAATTCAGAACAGGCTAAACAGCTCTCTGGAGTGAGCCCCTTATAGTCTTCTCTGCTTGACTAAACAGGGTATGTAAATTTGTGAGCAGTGGAATTAGCATGGGATGTGGATTAAGTGTTCATCCAGTTCCCATGTAGGCTTTAGTTTGTTAATATGGTCCCACACTTGTTTTCTGGGAGAAGCTCAGGAATCTTCAAAGAAAGGGTTAATCTCATCCTGTTTTCATCTGGCTGTTAATCTTGAAAAGGTCTTTGTCTCCATGGGTTCTTCCAGAAAACATCAGAACTCCACCCAAAATAATGTATAAGGAGTACAGACCCATCACTAAACACTGCAATATGTTTCACAGCTACAAATGTTGGTAAACAGAGCTAGAACCACGTGGGCAAGAAGTCTTCCTACTGGAACTGTAGATGTCCCAACTATAAAGCCTGCTTGTTACTTTTCCTTGGATTTAGCACCAATGCTAAATGCTGCAGCAGAGGGCACCAGGTTTTTGGAACTGCCATCTTCTGAGAAACTGGAGCAGAGTCAAATGTATTTCACAGTAGGCACATTAAGGAAGCTTAAATCACAGCTCAGATAATCACACTGCCCTAGGAGATCAACAAGCTGCTCTATTACGCCCTGCTTTGGGCTCTCAATCATCGTGTGGTATCCAGCTGCCTCAAGTGCGCTTGGCTTCAAGTGTGCTTGCTGTGATCTCTCTTCTTTACCTGCTCTCAGGTGTTTTGTGAAGCTTAGAATAACAAATGTGTTCGGATATGGATAGTGGAAAGATGCCAGGTGAGGCATAAATTATTTACTTTTATGAGCGAGAGATTTGCTTGAATTATGTGAAGTTATAAATGGGTTTGTACTGATGCTGTGCTTTTTGAATGTCTCTCGAGGTTTTTATTGATTATTTCCCTCCTATTTGTTTAATTCCTTATAATCCAATACGATTGAGGGAGGGAAGGTGGCTGCTTTACTTTTGATTTGGGTTTTCAGTCAAAATAAATTAAGAAATGAGCTTTACTTGAAAAGAATTTGGAATCATTACAATGAATTTCTGCTGGCACAGTACAGGAAGGACTTGATCCCAGTGCTCCATGGATGTGGTGCCAGCTGTTTGCCATTTCATATGTACGAACAGTTTATCCAGTCTTCTTGAAATCCCATATATCTAGCATCAGGGATCCAAGTGGTTCTTATGTCATCTGTTGCATCCATCTGTGTTACCTTCTTTCGACCTTTTAAATTGGTAAGCTATTCTGAGCAAGGACCTCGTCATGAGGCTTGTAAAATAATTGTCACCATAATTCTGGATTCTCTAAGCACTCCTATAATAAAAATAATTACAGAAAGAATCATCACGACAAGTCTAGCTGAAAAGGCACAAGTACAACAAAATATGAAGAGACACTAGATATCTGCAAAGAAGGTAGGATCTGAGGCAAATATTTTCTTGTTCATAGAGATGATATACACTGCATCTTCACTTCTACCTAAAAATATGAGGAAAAAATTAGTTTTTTATTTTTGCTAAATCAAACTGTGGAGAACTATAAAACTGTACCATTGCCCCTAAAACAGACTGTGTTTGTGAAATCCTTAAGCATACCTACTGGCCTGTGTCCAAAACCTTATTTTGGGGAAGGAAATACTATATTCAGACCTCTCTTCACCCGTTTCCAGCATGTCAGATAGTGTCAGAAAGAAATGCCTTGTCTGAAACAAACTTCAATTAGAAAATGTTATTGTCAAGATGGCAATAACCTGTTCCTTTGAGCTTCTAAGTCAGCACCAAAATCAAATTGAATTTTATTGCTCTGGGATTAAGAACTTGGGTCTCCAAAATTCTGGAAAGGAGTGGCAGAAGACTACTAAAAAGAGAGCACTGGCTAACATTATCCCCACATCTTTTATAGAGACATCCATCCTAACTCCTCTAGGATTGACTAACTCAGCGTGTGAATGTGGAATACATTCAAATAAACTATGTGGTAATCATCTTATAAACCATATCACATAGGCTGCTTCACCATCACAACTTTAACATGTACATTTCATTCCCTTTTTGTCCTGTCTTTTCACCCCTTTCTTTTGCTTTCTTGCCAGAGGAAAACATTTGTAAAGGAGTAAAAATACAAAAGCAGAATAAAAATCTTCAGATTTTGTTTGAAGAATGAAAGCAAAAGCTAAAGAAAGAATATGGAGAAGCATTAGCAAATGATTCTAATAATAATAATACCATAAGGACAAATTGGCATTATTACAACCCCATCTGTTAAAAAACTCTTTCAGAAAAGAGATCATAGAGTTGTAATAGATAATTTTATGAAAACTTCTTTTCATGCGCAGTAGCAGTCAAAAAGCGATTGAATGTTAGGAATAATTAGAAAAGGAATAAAAAAAAATTCTTCTGCTACTGTAGGTGTGCATATCTATTCATATGCTGAATGGTCATCTCATCCCAAATTGGATATAGTAGAACTAGAAAATATGAAGAAGAGTAAAAGGATGAGGAAGAGCACGAAATAGCTCCCAGCACAGGATTAAGGGCTGGACCAGGAAGCTTCAGTGAAGAAACAGATGGATGAAGAACGATATGAAAGAAATCTTTAAAATCGTGAATAATGTGAGGAAAGAAATGAACAGGAAAGGATTGTTTCTTCTCTTTCTTAATAAACATATAATATCCAAAGAAAATGAACAACTCAGATAAATTTGTCTGAACTTAATAAAAGGAGGTGCTTTTTGTAGTGCTTAGCTACAGTATGGACTCCTTGTAATGTTCTGTAGATACTAAAAAGCATTTAGAAATAAAAATACATCAAGGTCAGTTAAGCACAATATTACCTGCAGTTCTTCAGTTTCCTGAACTCACAAGTCATTTGAGAATACGCCAGAGAGACATAAGTATATTTTAACTTTTTACTTCATCCTTCCATAGATTTCTGCCATGGCCACCGTTGAAGACGTGATGCAATACGGCTGACCTTGTGAGATGGTCATATGTTTGAAAGTATAATGGATAAGCACTTTATTGTCCCTTTTCATTGCAAACACACTGCTAAAAAAGACGTGAGATGAATGAGTGTTTGTCTCAAGAAAATAAAATATTTCTTGAACATAAACACAAGTTATTTGCACAGAAGGCAGATTTCTTGAGGAAGAAGATCTCATTTTCTTGTCTGCTTGAGATGAATATTATAATACTGTTAAAATACAGATTGTTCAATATATAATGCAGAAAATTTCCATGTTGAAAAGTATTCAAGCACAAATATAGCTCCCAAGTATATAAGTACAAATAAAATGAAATTAGAGTTAAGCGGTAAGTAGGAAAGCCATTCCTCTTCCAAGGCCATGGGATATAGATGCCTAGTAGGAAACTGGAGAGTTTCCTGTTTAAAAAAATATAATCTGACTATTTTAAGAAAATCATATGCTGTAGAAACAGTTCAATTGTGGTTTAGTCTTAGGCAAAATAGGGAAGAATTTAATTTATACAGGATAGAAAATTGGTGATATCTGTAACAGAGTGAAACTGAGCAGACTGAGCCTTGGGAGTTATTTTAGGTTTTGACTATGACAAATGAAGCAAATAATAAAAAAAAAAAGCTGTGGTCTTATCTAGTGCAGGGAAGGAGAAGTCTGGATAAGAGACTTTTTTTTTTTTCTTTTTCTTTCCTTTTTGGCTGGAGACCTGTGTATTCAAACTGAGAAGAAAGAACATCTTGATGTGACAGGATTTTGTGCGAAGAATCTGTACAAAGTTGAAAATGCTGAAAAATTAGACAGCATGGGGATTAATTGAAGTCTGAGCAGGAAAGTTCTCTCTTGAAGATGAGAGCGGTTGAAGCCGCCTTTGAACTGATGTCAGTGGGACACTGTGATTAAATACATCTTGTTTTTAAAGCACTGCCAGTCCCCGTGGAGCCATGATTAGGAACCCAGATCAATTATATGTCAGTATGAGTTTGAGGCTCCTTTTTTTTCCTGCAGTTGTCCACATTGAAAGGCATTGGAATGAGACAGTAAAAAACAGGCGCTCCAGGTTGCTGACCTGGAAGATCTGTTAGTTTTGATTGGGTAAGAAGAGCCCCATGGACACATATTTCTTCATCTGAGTTCCTTCTGGAGGGACCAACCGTCTTCCTTTTCTTCCTTTTCCCCCCACAGCTGCATTGAGCAACTACTGACCTACTGAGGCTGACGTCTGAGCCTGGTGCTTTCCATGGCTTCAAGCTGTTCTGAGGTGCTTCTCGAGCTAAACACAGTTGTAAATGCTTCAAGTTCCCCTGCCTGTAGTGGATTGCTTTCGTAGCACTCTTCTATCGTGTATGTTGACAATAAAATAACATTTCAAGCCTCTGACACAAACACAAAGGAGCAACACTGGATGCAGAAAAATGCTTTCACTGTTTCACAGTAAGGTCATAGTTAGGGAAAGGGAAATTTCAGGAGGAATCTGAGGGTTTGAAATGACTTTTAAGCACCATTTGGCTGCCTGTGATGCTGGTACTGCTCAACGAGTCGAACAGGGCTTTGATGGATCTCTCGCTTGTTCTATTTGACCTTAAAGTTTGTGCCTCAGGACGAGTGTAATAGTATCCCTGTTTTTCTAGCGTTAAACAACTTAAAAACTTAAATATGGTCCTTAGAAGTAGGTGAATTCTCAGTCAGTGACAGATTCAGTTTGATGGGAGGAGGTAAAATAACCCTCGACCATCTCAGACATTGCTCAGAGACGTGCCAACCCCATTGCACTAGCTGCCCGCTAGTTTCAAAACTCTTCCAGAAATAAGAGAGCCAAAGTAAGTGCCATTTTTAAGCTGCAGACACTGAACTCCTTTTTTTGAGCTCTGTTTATTTCTAGGAACTGTTCTGTGATTTCCTTATGTTTTTGGGGGGGATGACTAAGAGAAAGCCCAACATTAGTCTGGAAGCTTGAGTAAGATGACCAGAAACACCCCTTGAGGCACGATCAGTCAGGCAGCTGGAGCTAACAGTGAAGAGAAAAAAGAGGAAAAATCCCACCTTGAAATACGTTTCCTTTAGTCTTAGTCCATAGGGTTCTATCAACTGTGTGTGATCTTATGTTATTGTACACTGCAGAAAGGACAAGAAAAGTCAAGTGAACATTGGCTGGTGAAAGATTTTAGTGTTTTTGAACATACAGGTCTTTGAAAAGCTACTTTATGTACGTAACACAGTCTATAATCTACATACTAGTGATATATGTAGACAAACTCATGACAAACAGTTTTTCATGAGTTTATCTCAGTTTGTCATACAGTTTAGACTGACTTTGTAAAAGCTCAGCATATGCTACTTCTGTTCTGTTCTGTTCAGTTGTCCTTCCATGTAGTGACTTCCCATGAAAGCAAAATCTCTCTGTGCTGGACAAGTGAAACTTTGAAGGTGTTGCATTTTCTCTCTCTCCCTATATACCTTCTATAGGTGAATTTTTATATGTTTGCTTTCTTTAGTTTTATCTATGCATGAGTTCTGACGCAAATATTCTGTTGAATTTTCTGTTTTTCAGTGTTTTTTCCAAGGGTTTTGAAACTTTCATTCACCAGAACTATTAGGTTTTCATTATCCAAGAATTTTTGCCTGTTAGTTGATGTTTTCAGAGCTGTGTTCTCAATTGGTAGAGCTATCAGCAGACTAACCATAGCATATGGGAATATTTGTTAAAGGGTTGCAGCATGAAATAGCAGTGCATGAGGGTCTGCCCTAGAAGGAACAGCTTCCCCCCAAAGTTCTTTAGTGCTTGTTCTGCTTTCCTATTTTAAACTAGATGCCGTTGCCTCCAAGAAACTGTCAGCTTGTAAAGAAGACCTCAGTCAAAAGGGGATTACTGTGTATAGGTCATGTGCTCAGAGACACATGAAAAATGATGCACCACTTTCCATGGCAATGATTTAGAGCTTCAGTGCAGTGGCCAAAGAAAAAAAGCCTCATTTAATTCTGTGTCTTCCTAAAGGATGAGGCGGGGACCTCTGTGCTGTGGCTGAGGACACAGAGTTCAGACTTTGCTCATGGTGACTTTCTGTGAGAGGGGAGCAGAAAGGAAACATGAACAAGTAATTACAGGCTTCAATGTACATGAGTAAGAAACATATGTTAGGAATGAAAGCATACTTAAGTGAAAGGATGGTAAGGTCAGCTATAGAGGTGCTTTTCCTAGCTCTGTCAGCGTCCTGTTGTTTGAGTTGAGGTTAATCTAGGTCCCATGTTATACAGAAAATCAGATTAAGTGGTTGCAAAAATGAAAGAAAAGCTTTGAAATTGCTCAGGAGTCATGTGTGTGTCGTATGGGCCCCACTAGTTAAAAATATGTTCTTCCATGTGACATTTTCTCTAGCAGCAGAACTAATTTAAGGAGATCTTTCCTTTCCCCCAAAGTCTCAGTGTATGATACTGTGCTGCCCTTAGGCTGAGCTAGATTTTGTGGGGTAGTCCTGTCAAAGCACAGATGAAATGATTTGAGCTAGCAATAAAACCAGCGAAAGACCCAGACCTCTCTTAAATAAAGCCCAGACGTCTCTTAAATAAAGAAATGGTGAGAGCAGAATAGATAAAGAAATGGGAGGAGAGCAGGGTGTAACTCAGAAATGTGGTGTTCACAGCTAAGGGTCTATATGGAGGAAAGGAAGATGTGTCTTGTCAGCATTTGAACGTATGGAAATCATGATGAGAGAATGAGTGTAACTGCTGAGCGGGACCCGGAGGAAAGGGACACCCTCGTGCTGCCCTTCCCAGCTCCTGAGGAACATCTGCTTTGAAAGCTCGTAGCTCTTTCCAGTCCCACGAGGCTCCCTAGCAATAACAGCGATGCTGCAGATTAGAACCCGGGAGCTTTTCTGATGCGGCAGGCTGCAAACATCTGCTGTCCATCCTGCCCGGTCCCCAAGGAGCAAAACTGCTGCTGTTCTCCCCGTTGGTGCACGCAGCAGCGCGGTGCCCCTCTGCTCTGGATGGAGCTGAGCTCTTTCCGAATAGGTCCAGCCCTTTCCCTGTTATCCTGCTGCCTCCTAAGGACTTTCTGGCAGTGGGTTAATTGCCATGCAGAAAGCTCATCGTGGGCTGAAGGTGGTTTAGAAGATTGGCTCCCATTCAGCTTGATACCTGGTCATTTAATTTTAATATTTAAATAATCCGTTGGGAGAACTCAAAGGCATGGAGTCCTTTAATGAGATGGATTAAACTTCTTTGAAACAAGAGGTTTAATAGCCATTAAACGCTGTTAGGCTTCTGTATTTGCTTCACACGTGCCAGCAAAGCCATGCATGAGACGACTCTGGGATTTGAATAGGGTTGGCTAAAGCTGTTTCTGTGGAGAGATGCACATGTGGAAGAAAAGTAAGAAAAACATTGCAGAATTAGTCACAAAAGAGGAAAAAAAAAAAGCCATAAAAAATGGGCATTGAAGAGAAGGCAGTGAAAACAGCTGTTAAATTCTGACTGAAGAAGGTTTGCAGCAAACAGCCATGCTACGCTTCGGTTTCTCTGCTCTGGAAGGAAGAGAGTTTTGATGTGTCTTTTGTGAATTGGGAGCAATAAAACAGCCAGAACAAAAGCAAATGGCAATAAAAACAAATATAAATCAATAACAGCATCAAACAAAGAAGTTTTATTCC
>JAWLRI010000985.1:1773299-1802426 GCA_034781795.1 Crypturellus tataupa | reverse complement strand
GGTGAAGGGGCTGGAGCACACAGCTTATGAGGAGCCCCTGAAGGAGCTGGGGTTATTTAGTATGGAGAAGAAGAACCTCAGGCAACACCTTATTGCTCTCTTATTGCACAACTACCTGAAAGAAGGTTGTAGTGAGGCAAGGGTCAATCTCTTCTCCAGATTAACTACAGATAGAACAACAGAAAATGGCCAAAAGTTGTACCAGGGGAGGTTCAGGTTAGACATTAGGAAGAATTTCTACACGGAAAGAGTAGTTGAGCATTGGAACAGGCTGCCCAGGGAAGTGATAGAGTCACCGTCACTGGCAGTGTTCACAAAATGTGTAGAAGAGGCACTTAGGGACATGGTTTAGCAGGCTTGGTGTTACAGCTGGACTTAATGATCTTGAAGGTCTTTCCTAAACATAATGATTCTATGATTTTAGCCTCAAAGGAGGAATCTTGGTAAAAATTGCTCTTTTCTTCTTAATGAAGGCATGAGATAGACCCATACTGGTTCAAAAAGTAACCCTGGGGCCCAATTTGCCAGCTATCCTCCATGTCTAATGTTACATGGACATTACTGTTGTTTTTGGATGACCACCTGGTGTAAGTAGAGGGAAAGCTTTAAATGCATTTGCTGATTTGGACTGTGTCCTAGTGTACACTTACCTGCAACAGAGATGGAACTGCAGAAACTAAGATCTAGGTCACCAAAGAAGGTTAGTTCCCCAGATCTTCACATCTGAGGATTTGTTCCCATACCAGTTGAGAAGCAAATGAAGAAAAAGAAAATGATTCCAGATCTTCCAGGTCCTCTCATTTCTTTCTTTTTTACCCCATAAAATAACCTTAAGTGAGCTGTAAGGTAAATAGAGTAGCTCTTATAAAAATTTCTTTTTGTAGGCTTTTCACCGTCACTGAGAGTGACAAATTTGTTGTTGTTAATGTCTGTTGGGTCTGTAAGAAATGACACAAAACATAAAAGATTCTCTGTTTTGCAGTAATTATGATCAAAATGTTAAAATCCTTTCCACTGCCATGCCAAATAATTGGCATTTATGAAGAGTGACCATGGAACGGTGGTTGCCTGGGTGAATCTAGTTTCAAGTATGACCACCTCTGTGGAGTTTATATGTCTTTTCTTTAAAAAAAGATGGATATTTTTCAAACTAGTCCACTGCTGCAATGAACTAAATCTTTGTTCTTGTTGACTCGTTGCCAAGGCACTCCCCAAACATGTCTTGTTTTTACTCTACAATGCTGCCCAGCTGGACTGTTAACAGCTACGTCCCCAGGGATGCAGCATAGAATTCACAAAGAAAGGAAAAACACACAAAGTGTTCAAAATTGCTAGATGTCAGAGATAAAACTTTACTGTGAAACTACCTAATCTCATCTCCCTGTTCATGCAGGATTGCTTCTAGTCCTATAGTCTCTGGTCTAAGAGCAGAAGGCATGAAAGTGAGGATCTACCCTCACTTTTTCTTCTTTTGGAGAAGCTTAACTGTTGGGTAACATGAAAGTATACTTCATTTGTTGGTTTGTTTTAGAATAATGAAAATCAACTTAGGAAATAAAAGGTGTTTTTTCCACAGTTGTTTACTTTCCAGTCTACTGAATTATGCAGGAAATATTTATAAGATAGTTTAAAGAAAGCTACAACTTTCCACTATGCTCACAGCTTGCCTAAGCAAAGTGACATAGGTTACTTCTCTCGAACAAATAAGTCAGAATTTTTTTTTTTTTTTTTCAGATTTCTGGGGACCAAAACGCAGGCAGATATGTAAATGCAAAAGTAGCTAAAATAATAGCAAAAAATTGGATTGACCTGGTTCAAGGAAAGACCAAATCTTTCCAAGATGAACCATCTGGAGGGAGGGAAAAAAGAGAATCTCTGATAGACTGATTAGAAGAAAAACTACTGGAAAGCTCCAAACAGGAAAAAAAAAATCTAATTGAACACCAGCTGCAGAGTTGAGAAAGAGATTGGAGACTGTTCCTAATATTAGTAATATTTTTTCAGACAGGGGTTGTTAAAGCAACAGCAAAGAAATATTTAATACAGAGGAAGAACTGTAGCAATAATATCAGAAAAGCTCCCTGATGGAGAGAAGCTTGAATGTCTGTAAATAGTGTTTCTGAGTTTAAAGAGGAGATGTAAGGAGACAGCTAGAGGAGGGGAATGGTTCTCTGCTTTCCCCATGACTTGGGGAAGAATGACTGAATGTGCTTTGATTAGCTATGAAGGAAAAGCAGTCAAAAAAAATTAAGAAGAAAGGTTGCAAGTATAGACCAATAAGTTCAGAAAACTGGGAGAACTAAGGCCAACATAAATCAAGAAAAATGGTGATGGAGAAGGGAAAGAAGCTCTTGTCTACCTGTAGTCACAGACTGTAATCCTTCAAAGAGCATTTTTGAACACCAAAATGATATAGGAGAAGAGAAAGCTTAATTTTTAACAAAAAAAAAAAAAAAAAAAATCACACTTCAAAACCTGAGGGAGGTGAAACCTCAGGCAATGAATTATTGACAAAACCTCTTTCACGGGAGTTTTTTAAGGACAAGGTGAATCAAGTTAGATTTCAGTCATGGACTGCCTTAAATTGCATCCTGTGCTGTGACTACACATGCATGTGACCAGGATGAGCACCAGTTGGTTATGAGATGGGATTGTGTCAAACTGAACGATGATTTTGGGTGGTGTGTCCAGCTGTTGCTTACACGTCCTGTACCATGACCAGAAATTTGTCTGTCACATGGCAGGGCTTAAGGAAAGAGGCTTCAAGCCAAATGAGGTGATACTTGGGCTGGAAATGATATGCTGGGTGAACCTGGAAATTAATCCTTAGGAGAAGAACTATTTAATGCCATCACATTTGCAGCACTACTTGACATGAACAATAGCCAAACCTTGTCCACACACACACACAAGGGAATGAAGTAATTGACACACTTGCAACACGCAAGAAAAACAATCAGTTGATCTTGATCCCGCTGTGCTCCACAAGGCAGCAAAAAGTCAGGTTCCAGACTGCTTTATGTTGCTGCTAAAGAGCTTAATTTGCCTTAATACCCATTTTGGAATAATTATTCATACTGGAATTCTGTCTGACTGTGCAAGGTGAGACAGTTCAATTATTTAATCATGCCATCACTCTCAATTTGAAAGGCCAGTGCTAGAGCAAATGTGCTTTCTGTTTAATTTATACCAATACTTAACCTAGTTGGTCTGTTCCCTGTTTGCATGTCTTCAGTCATGTATCAGTGTAATGGATTGTTCCTTCATTTTTATATCTGCCAGATTTTATGAGCCTCACATTGAGCGGGTGGCTCTGAATATGAAAGCTTTGTTCGTCTGCTTGTGCATTTCTGCACATGCAAAGAAGCTGGATGAAAAAGGGAAAATAGATTTCCTTAAGTGTATCTTCCTGCATACACATAGGCAAAGCTTTGTGGTTTCAGTACATACCTGCAAATAAATTAGAATTGCTGATAATGTAGATAACTTCTGTAGTTGTTTGTTTTGTTTTCTGTTCGTCTCCTTTTGTAAATATAACTTTCTGCCAGCAATGCAGTAAATATGAGCCTTCCATATGCCTTTCTTCTGCCTACGCCATAGAGCTTAAAAAAATTTCAGTTTCTACTTCTTATTGGCCAGGTGTAATTGTTCTAGGAACTACTTTGAGGGAGACTTCAGAGTTTGTCTTAACATTTTACCATCTACAAGTAAAAAACAAACAAACAAACAAACAAACAAACAAACAAAAACTCCCAAGAAATTAGGACAAAGAAAGGTAGGATTTTTTGCTAGGGGATATCCTGTATTTGTAACCTACTTGTTTAAATGCATCCTGGACAAATTGCACAGCCAAGCTAACATTAGGAGATGTTTGAAGACTCGTAACTGGAATTAAAGGAGATTTATAGGATTATTATATATAGTCATGAGGAGCCAAGCATAAATAGTAATTTTCAAGGTGACTGCAGAGTTGGGTTTAATTACCTTGTGGACATGAACAAGGATCTAAGGCTGTCTGGGATTTTTTTTTTTATCTATCTATCTATCTATCTAAATATATAAATATATATTGATATCAAAGCTTTTATTTAGAACATTTTATACAAAATAAAAACAGATTTTTGTTTTATTTTAAAACTAAAAGGTTCTGTTCTCTAAATAACAAAAAATATTCTGAATTGAAAATACCTATGCTATATTTTTCAAAATTGCTTGGAAATAAAAAAGATATATCAATAAGAAAACACAACCAATAGAATAGATGGTAAACCATATTCTTTGTTTTTTCACATTTTTGAAATAGTCTAGGTAGCTCATAGGACTAGATTTGTACAGAATAATTTTGATCAAACAACCTCAAAAGACTATTAATTTTGTTGGGATATTAAAGTTTCCTGAAATATTCTTCTCAATAATGGTAGTTGAAAAATTAAATTCCTGCCATAAAAATGCAACTCCACTAGAATCAAAATGTTTCTTTACATTATGCAAACACAGTTTTGGTGAAAAGCTGAGGAAAGGGCTGGGTGAAAGGATGGGGCTCTAAAAATATTTTGGCATCCGTCTGCTCTTTAAACATTTATAGGATGAATTGTTGTTAGCCTGACTTTGAAGCAACTGTTCAAAATTATGCTTCTTGCTCTGTATTACAATTTTAAAGAAAAAGTTGAAATCCAAACATCTCAAACCATTAAAAACAGGATTTTCAAAAGATCTCTGTACATTCTGCATAGTATCACTTCTCAGCTATTTTCTGTTCATCTCCAAATTCAACAGTACTCCAACAACCACACATTAAGTGCCAGAGATCTTTCTTCTTTCACTGTTCTTTATGTAAATGGAAATAACTGGAGTTACATGTTTTCAGTTCTGTCATACCAATTTACAAAGGACTGTACGTGTTTCTGACTTCATGCTGATTCTCTTCTATGCTCTTTCTAATTTTCTCAAACAAGATCGACAGAAAACCCTAAAAACAAGGCTAGACACAACCAAACAAAGAAAGTGCAGTGAAGCTGTGCTCAAAAGATCTATATTTATACACTAATTCTGAGGAAAACCATAATTTAAAAAATAAAGCAGATTAAGGCTGTAATTGAAAGAGAATCAGCTATAGTTTCCCCCCAGGCTTTTGAGGTGATTGATGGCTGTTAATTTCACTGTCTACTTCTAATTTCAATGGTTCCTGCGTTTTGGTTTTGGGGACAATCATATGCTTTAACTCCTGCTTTTTATTTGAAACTATTATGAAGACAGCACATTTGCTTACCTAGGGACAGTAACTTATCTGATCTGCTGGACCGTCAGAGTTAGGATGCTCGTGGGTGAATAGCCTGTGGGTTATCCATTAACACATGAAGAAGGCCCTGGAAAGGTGTATTTTAGTATAACTGGTATTTCTCTTTGTGTTTAGACCAGTTACATAATCCTAGACCAATGTCACATGCTATCAAAACTTGTGAGTGCAGAGGAGTGGTATTTGTGTACTGCGAGTTCAAAAGAAGTTTGAAATAATATTTGTCAAAGGACAGGAAATGGTGGCTGCAGCTGTTTGCCCAATAAAACAAATTCAATATCCGAGTGAAACTGGAGCATATGATCAATATTGGTCTGGAGAGAAAAGCAACAATAATCTTATAGCTCATTGGAAAAGGCCAAGCTTTGTTAACCTTCTGATCATGTTGCAAAGCCATCTGTTTTCCTTCCCATCTTTTCTGTTAGAGGTTTTGAGGAGGGCATAGACTGAACTTCTGCAGTGCTGGCTTGTTATTGTTTGCCTCTGAATTGATGCTGTTATTTCATGAAATGTACAGAGCACTGGTTATCCTGAAAATAAATGAACAGATAGATCCAAATAATTTCAAAATGCATGCTAGTGTAAATAACAGCTTTGAAGGCCAATATTCAAGGGAGCTGCCCACATATTTACCCCAGATTTGGAGTATATTGCAACATTCAGAGGAAACAGGAAAAAAACTTTTTCATTAAAATGACTGATAATTCTTTTCTACTGAGATGCAAACAAAGATGACCTGGGGAGTATTTGGAATGTTATACTTTCTGCTCTATACTTTTCTGCTAAAAGAATCAAAATTAAGGGATCCCAAGTAACATTAGATGTCTAGAAGTGTTTCTTTGCCTCAGCTGATTTCAGCTATTAAGTTTTCTTAGAAACTTGGCATAATGCATGGTACTTTTGATCTTTTTTGCTATTTCATCCCCAAGATCAAAATCAAAAATGGGTACTAAAATCCCTTGTAAGAAGCTTTTCAGCTTCCAGTACTTCTTCCCTGGAATAGCAGGAATGATTTGAACAGGGAACCCAGAAGATTAACCTTTAAGAAGATAAATGTTTTTCTTCCAGAACAAGAAGAAGAAGATACTTATGAGATGTTTGATTACAGATGGGGAACCAGAAGAAATGGGGAAAAGAAAACCAAGGAAGTTAAAAGACAACTGCACATGTTGCAAGTAAAGGGAAATACAAGGCTGAAGTGGATGAATTTTGGGAGAGGAATTCTCACTCTTTGTTAGAAACAGGGATGCCAAATTGGTGCCAACGACTTACACAGTTCAAGAAACAGAATAAAATAAGAATAAAATGCTATTATAAATGAATCTCCCTATAGTTTTGAGCATGACTCCACCCTACTTTTTGGTGATACTGAATTCAGGATCTTTGGTTGATTGTTTTGGTTCTTTTTCTTCCTTTTTTTTTTTTTTTAGATGCTGAAATCAAACTTACTGCTCTTAGGGGGAAAAACGCACAAAATATCACAGAATGTAACCTTATGCCTGAAAGGTAAGTCATCTTATAAGTTTTTATTTGGGTATGCGAGGTATTTGTCATGTTCTGTGACTGACAGGTATATTGCATATCTATTTATGTCCTTCTGTGCGGTATCTGTCACTGTCTCTACATTTTACCACTGTGGCTTTTCAAAAATGGCAAAATCTAAATGGCAAGGCACAAAGTATCAAGCTTCTTTCCTCGTATATTTTGCATGCTAATAGCAGAACAGGAATGATGCATTCCAGTCTTGACTAAAGGCTGCATAAAAGATCACAAGCACAATAAAATACAAAATAATCAGAGTGAAATCATATTTTCTGGGTGATTATTGCGACCAACTGGTAGAAGTGAAGGGAAGATTCACTGGTAATATATCTTTTCTAGTGCCATGTGAATATAGCAAGTACAGTATCATAGCATGACTAAATAGTTGCTTTAAAAAAAATCAGATTTTGGATCATATCTTTTAGAGTTTCTTGTGTGCACAGAAAATCTCTGTTTTTAAAAGTTCATCTAACCCAAAGGGATTGCATATAGTTCAGCTAACCTTGTCATTCTGCCAGCAAAAAAAATGGAAATTGTAATGAATTTTCAAGCCATAAATAATCATAAATATTCCCTCTGTGTTTTCTGCCCTCTTTTGCATCCAAGCACTTAAAACCTTTCTAAAAATGCAACATTTTCCCACTAAAAGTTTCCAAACTGAATCCTGAATTTCCAAAAGAAATCCGAGTATGTCATTGTGAGAGAATTGCTCAAAAAAGAAGGCCTTAGAGAAAAACAGAGTCTAACAGAATGGCATTACAAAGCTTGTTGGAGGTGAGAGACAGTTACTTCTTCCAGGATTGCTGATATGTGCGGAATCTACTCCACGCTTCCCTTGGCAAAACAATCTGCCCTCCTAGCACACACTAGTAAGACCGGAGCAGAACGGAGACACCATGGCCAAAGTTATTGGCTTCCCTGTGGTGGGGATAATCTGATGGTGCCATGCAGACATGAGTGACTGGAGGATGGAGCAGAGTGAAGACACCACAGCCAAACCCTGTTGCACTCCCCGTAGAGGTGGCAACCTGGTCATAGCACACAGCTGATGGGCCACAGCATAGTGTGATGTCTGGTGCTGGGCCACCAACGATGGTAGATCACTCCCTTCCAATAGACTTTGCTCAAACTTCTCCTCCTTCTAATCTCATTATAATACCAATCCACAACCGCATCCCAGGAATTACCCACTTCCACGGAACAACCACTACTCACTGAGCATGCTTTCTAGATTTTCGATTAACATGGGAGACTTCTTTAAATCAATGGATAACGAAAGTAAATATGACTAGAGTCACTCAAGCTTCACCTAAATGTAAAAGAAAATATATAAAAGGTGAACTAAGGAGGGATATGATAAGAAGGAAGAATGGGATGGTAAGAACGGCGGAAGAGGAACTAAGGAAGAAGGAAGAGGACAGAGGGAAGATCCCATTGTAGCTTCCGGATCAGGCGGCAGGCTGAGCCCCTTTCCTCCCCTCGGAGGGTCAGGATGCCGCCTGAGGAGACTCCTCCAGACTGAGAGCCCTCTCCCATCTTCTGGGTGAGTGATGATTGCGTGTTTGTACACTAGCTAAGAACTCCACACTGTAGTAGGGAATTTCCTATGCTGACATCCGAAACCTGTTTTTCCAAATGCTGCATTTGAATAAATTGTGCTATTCGTGAACCTGACCACCTACAGTTGGCAGACTCTAAATGAATCCGATACTGCCAGAGTTGGGCATGTAGCTAACACAGTATTTGTATCCCTTTTAAGAGATGAGTCCAGCCGCCTCCAATCCCTTTGAGGATTGGCTGGAGCACAAGGGGATTCATCTTTTACCAAATTTGTACCCCCACCTCAAACCACAACAGTCATTCCCTGATACTATCCACTGCTGGTAGGGTGACAGCCCGTGGGTCAAGGAATGCTAGTGTAACATGTGTTACATTTGGGAGTTTAACTTGGAGTCAACTTTTCATACGCCATTTTTCTTTTTGATACGAAGGTTTTTATTCAAAATGGACCTATTTGTGCAAACTGCAGGCAGGTCTGTTTGAAATTTGACTATTTTATACAGTTGAGGGAAAGCAGGATGGAGTTTTTTATGGAGTAGATACACATTTGACACAGAGTGCGCTGAGTTATCAGGTTTCTCCAAGGGCAATCATATATCTTGTGTATCCAGAGCCAAATTATATTTGACATTTCATTTAAAGCCTGAGACATCCTGACACTAAAGCAGAGTATAAGTGGTAAAAGTAGGACTGAATGGTTGTTTAAGGTTGACTGAATGGATATTTCTATTCCTGCTTTACCTGTCTGGGTGGTAGACGAGTTCCAATTCCCCACCATCACCCTATACTTTAGCCAAATGGAAATCTCTGATTTAATTCTTTTCCAATGATATTTCTTCGTATGTTGAAGGGGACCAGTCTGAGCTATCTTTCGATGGCATCATAACCAGCATTATTTATGTAGCAGCTTGTGAAGATTTCTTTGCTTAGCTATCAAGTCTGGAAGTTTGCATGCAGCACTCTCATCACTTACAAAACAGGGTTATTTTCTCATCTTACCCTACTAAAATTGTTTTTAAAAAAAAAAAAAAAAAAAAAAAAAAAAACTTTACATATTATGGGTCTTTACTGCAGTAAATCTTCCTGAACACTCAGCCTCAAATTAAAAAAATAATCTTTGTTGAGATGGTAGATGGGTAAAGGTCAATCGGTTACATATGTAAAAGATGGATTAAAGCCTCATTTGTCCCTTATCACAAACATGGAAATGTTTTGTTGTTGAACTAGTTCATGGCCTCTGTAGAGGCCTCTATAGAAAGAGGCTCCAAGCTTCTCTGTCCATCACAATAGCACCTTGGAACCACTGCAAATAATCTATATCCATGGAACTAACAAAGCTGAAGTATTGTGTTCACCCTGCCTTCATTAAATTATTTTCCAGTGAAAACTGGATCAACACTGATGATCCATTCCCAGCAGAAATATCCACAGCACTAAGAGGCTCCGGATGTAATCTTCTAGATATTTCATGGCAAAATTATTTTTGTCTTTTGATACCGCCTCAGCCATTCCACCCTGGCTCTATTGTGAATATAATTCTATGCAACATGATTATTATAAAGGACTATTTTTTGATTAAGAATATTGTTCATGGCAGAAAATGCTATTGCTGAGGGTAATAAGGCCCTTTATACATTCCTGTATTGTTTCCTTTATTATATTTTTATTTCACATGTCACAGGCAGGCCCATCTCATGCATCTTAATTATGTGATTATCTTGCAAGATGGAGACATCTTTCCTGACTCTCAGGAGGGAAGAGATGGAGGGGGAGGGGACCTTGTATATACACGTAAACAGAAATAGAGGAAGTCACACCTTATATCAAATTGTTTTCACATTTCCTTCCATATTGATTTTTTCAAAAGATAATTATTGTGGTTGTAGTGTGAGCTGCTCTCATTAGGAACCCATTGATTGTTAGCCACAATTATTGCTTCAAATGTTGGAGCTGGGTAGAAACAGACAAAGGGAAAAATTAGGGTCAACATTTTATTGCTTTAATGTTTGTTAATTGCACACTTTGGGCACTGCCTATTCCAGAAAAAAAAAAAAAAAAGAAAAAAAGTTAAATAAAAACCCTTGAAAATTAATTATCTTCTCACATGGTGACCTTCCTGCTTTTAATAAGGTCAAAGAGGGAATGTATATTCCCTCATAAAATGCAGCCTTGGATTGATGCAACAGATGAAAGCCTATTCAACTCTTTTATTGCAAAATGTCCCTTCTTTCAACTGCATCACCACTTATCTGTGCTGCAAAGAGCAGATGTGCCATCATTCCTTGAGCAAAACTACTCCTTGCTCTATCGGAGAGTGCCTTTTAGTTGTAATATTACTCCTTCACATATTTTCTTAGAAAGACCGTGAATACCTGTAAAATGTTGCTAAAATTAGTGGTTTCTCACTTTTCCTGGATAAACAAGGCCAAAATTTGCCTTGAGCTGCTCTTTAAAACTAGAGACTCTGCTATTGACTCATTCAGTGAAGCCCTTCTGCACAATCCAAAGGGCTCCCCTGAATCTGATGCTTCCATAGTCTTTTTGTTGTCAATCCACGTGACTCATAATTGCTAAGATGCTCCTCCTACAACAGGCTCCAGAGGGATAACCATTGTGTAATCTCCATAGCAAACATGGAAAAAATGAGAAGATCAAGGAAGGAAGAAACAAGGAGAAATGAGCGGGACTTTGTGTGCCCAACTCCGTGGTGGAATTGATAAACTCAAACATCAAGCAGAGAGCGGTGCAGGAGCTCAGTTCTCCCTCCATCATGCAGAGCAGAGCACCGGGGCTCCATGTGGCAGATGGTTATTCCCACCAGCCACATTAATGCTGGATATTCCCATGGCACCTCAGCTCACTGATGGCTCCATGATGGAGGTTCATTCTGAGTCCACCTGCAGGGCAAGGTTTTTCAGAGGATTTCAGAATGAAAAGATGAAGATATTATTTTTTGGCGTTTCTTACGTGCCTTTTTGCTATCCTGAGTTGTCATGACAGCATGTAACTAAATGACCTGCATTCCCTGCATACTCAAGCTATTAAATGCTAATTGAAAAAAAAAAAAAAACAGAAGGTGAACCATGAACATCTTCATATTTTTGCAGATTGGGTTCTGATGGCAACTTTTCCAACGCATCTGTAACAAATTACAAAATTTCTTTAGAATTACACATCTGTTGTCCTTTACATGACAAAAGTGTTTTTTTCTTCTCTGCAGCTGCCCATTTTCACTTGCTCCTTGAAGAACAGCCTGGATTTTAAGGATGTGTTTACACTACCAGCTGCAGACAGATGCACGCTGTGGTCTGAACTGGCAAATGGGAGCTAGAGTTGGTATAAAAGTTGAACAGATTTGTAAATATGAAACCGTTGCCATGCTAATGAGTCCAGCTGAGTGACATTGTGTCCTACAGGACTTTGGGAATATGCATTTCCTCCACTGAGAGCAGTGATGTAGTGATCAACATTCATCTTAAAACAACATTATTTTATGTGGTGTCAGGGAGGAAAAGTATTAGAGAGACATATAGGATTTTAAAATAACGAACAGCAGGAATATATATTTAGTCTTAGACTTCCAATCTGACATGTCACTATGAGTCAAGTTAGATAGGTTTTGGTCCCCAAAATAGTACTTTTTAATGTTCTAACAAAGCACCAGTTTTCTTGCAAAGTGGTGCTTACGTCTGTGCTGCTGTATCCTATATTTATGCTAACACAGACAAGCTAATATTCAGATCTTTAGGTTAATCCAGCAGCACAAAACCTGAGCTGTTTTCAAAAACATACTGAGCAGAATAGGGGTAAATACTGGGAGTGGTGTTGCAACACACTTGGTTCTCCAGGTGACAGCTGCAATTTTAGTGATTTTCAAACCAACTGTTTTAAACCAAGCATCCCCATTCCATACTCACTGCAACATGGATCCAATTTGGAGATCTAGAGGAGAATGGATTAGAGTTGGTGAGACTCCTTACTCAGAACCTTGTGTCATGAGAAGCAAAGCTCAACCCTCTTTAGCAGGGGATTAAGCCATTACACACCCTGTGAGCATAAGGATCTTGTACCTGGCCTCTCATCTGCACTCTTGCTTAACTAGCAGCGAATACGTATCATAAATGACACATCGTATGCCTGTGTGCTCCTGCCTTGGCTTAGCATAATAACCAGCCTAAATTGTATTATGCCATGTATCGGTTGCTCAGTATTCAAGGCCTGTTCCTTCCTAACCCAATATTATGATTTATCTCTGCCTCTGATTTTCTCTGTTGACTGCTAGCTGTTCCTGTAAGGTTACTGTGGAAACAGGAAGGGTGGCCAAGGATAGCGTTTTGTCTGTAGCAAGTCTGTGCATCCATACGTCGCATCTACGTGGGCTCAGGGTGTTGATGTGTCTGTAAGTTGGATTAAGAACCTAAAAATCTTTCTCTCCTTAGCCAGGATTGCCAAGGAATTCAGGATTGCTAAGGAATTTGCAATATATGGACTGCTGATGTGCAGCTGTCTGCAGGAAAAGGACAGGGCAACAGTATGGTCTCCTTCTCAGCACTTGTTTTAGCAAGCTCCTTCCTCTCTCTGATATTCCCTGTATGACTTTTATGGGAAGCCAACTACAAATATTGGAGGCAGGAGCAGGAATTCAGTAAGAACCATTTTCCAGTAAGCCTGACAACACAGACGTCATTTCCCTGCTGATGCTGTATAATAAAGAGATTTATCTGCTAATGCCTTAGGAGGGAATGTATTTCTGCGCAGAGCAAAGAATATAAAAAAAACTTTAAACGGCTCATGGTTAGAGCAAGCTTAGGGCCTCCTCAGCATCAACTTTCTGAGATTCGTCCCTCATACATCGTGAACTGGAGCTCCCTTCACGGCCTACCTATTTTGCAGAAGATCATGCAAAGGATTGTTGAAAAAGCCTGGATACCAGTTTCACCTCTTCGCTATCAGACAGAAATGCAAAATGCATCTGCTCTCTAAAGACATATCCCAGTTTCACGGTAGGGAAACTGAGTCATGGTGTGGATGTCCTAGCCCATCCATTGCCCATAGGAAGGCTGGGGGCAGAAATACATCTCCTGCTGACTGTTCCCTCTTCCATAATCATGCTGCCTTTGGGGACATTTTGAAGAGATGGCAGCTGAAACCACCTCTGATTTGCTATGAGAACGCTTGCTTGGAGCTGTGTGCTGTATGATAAATAATAGAGGGATTCAGAAAAGAGAAAACACTGTCTGCGTGCTAGGGATATCCATCAGCATCTACTCATGTGCTGCAGAGTTGTCATATTTATTGAGATATTTATAAGGTCAAAGGAAGACAGAGGAAAACGATTCCCTTGACATCCTCATGCACATATTGCAGTCTCTGTCGGTGTGTTGATGACTGTTTCGCTTGAACCAGTTTTGGAGAGATTTGGGGATTTTTCATTCCCACATGTGTAATGAACTGGAAAGTCTCAGTTCAGTTCTTATCTACCTAAGATAAAACAAAAAACCAAAAAAAAAAAAAAAAAAAAAAAAAAAAAAAGAATGGGGATAAAGAATTAGCATCGTCTTGTTTGGGAATCCCTTTAGGCTAGGGGAAAAGCACATGAAAAGGTACATAGTAATCATACTAATTATCATTTTCATTTACAGCCTAAGACACTATAGTAATATAGATGATCTATAATGACAAATTCTTTAAAAAAAGTAATAAAACTGCTTTTTTTAGAATCAAGATTCATAGAGGAAAATTTGGGTAAACCAGATTATTAGGAAAATTTGGGTAAACCAGATTATTATAACCAGACTACTGGTTACTTTTTAAAAATTTAAACAACTTGTACAAACTTAAACAAATGTATTTTTTTTATTTAAATAAAAATATATCAAAAAAAAAAGTTTAAACAGCTCATTATAATCTGTTCCATATTTTGATAAAATCAGAAATGTGGTTTTTCAGGGCTTTGTCAAAATTTTGCTGGCTGTAGAAAACACTACTTTTATGTGTTTATGCTCATCAATTTTGGTACCAACGTCTTGAAAGAAGCAAGCTAGGTTTTTAAGTCTCCCAACGGATGCTCCTGACGCAGCCTTGAAAGCCACAGAATCAGGGCTTTGCTGCACAGCTCGAGCCAAAAAAAAAGGTGTGAATTTACAGCTGTGCCATATGGTTAGGTAAACAGACACAATAAACAATAATGTATTATGCAATGTAAGCCACAGCTATGCAAGCAGAGGGAACTGGTACAGTGTTTCCTGATGCACAGATTACAGATAACGGTGGCTCCATCTCCTCCTTGCAGCTCTTGATGTTTTTCTTTAGTGTTGGTGGTAGGAGTAGGAAAAACATCTGACTTAAGGCCCCATTTTCACTCGCACAGTTCCAGAATTTAGTTTGATATTGGCTTGGCTCTATATGTCCTTCTGCACATGTGTTTACAGCCTAACTCTCAGGGTGAGAGGGCTCTCCAGTGCTGATGACCTTGGTCTGAGTTCGTAGTGTGGTGTTGAGGAAGAGGTCTTGTTACAGCAAATGATGTGTTGCAAACAAGAGAACAAAAAGAAAAGCCTAAAGGTCTGCAAACCTTTCATGAAATAGCAGCGAGCATCAAATGTGCCTGAGGGTTGAGAACTGCCCTGGGTTTAACTTCATCACGTTGATTAAACAGTCTAAGAGAAAAAAAGGTAGCTGGTCCCTTTGCAGTAGGGAAAGGGGTTAATAGGAACAGCAGTGATAAGAAGGACGATTTCTGTAGGGCAGCAATGGGTGAGTAGTGTATTACTTCTTGTGTTTGCAAGGAGATCTTCACCAAAATTAAGAATTGTAACAGCATCTCTCTGTTAGTTGCCTGTGAAAGCTTTTGTAGATTTGGAAATAGGTGCATTGGATCATTCATGTTCCTCAAATTCACGGACAATATTAATATTACAAGAAATCAGTCACGAATGATAATAGCTTTGAACACACTTTACTTATTTTTTTCTTAACAATGCCATGAGATTTGTCTGTAGCAAGGTGAGTTCATGTGAGCATAAATGTGTGTTTCACACCTTGGGAACAATTATAATATAAGTGTATAGCAGAGTCATACTAACACAACATCAATTAAAGTGGAGGTCTTTCTGTCTGCAAAGTGGGAATGTGGTTAATGACCTTTTCTGCCAAGTATTTGGCTTTGAAGATGAAAAGTGTTACATATCATTAATTACAGATTTCCTTTAAATGCATGGGACTACCTGGGGTAAGATTACCATACCATGGGGTAAGATAACATGGTTTTGCTTTCCTTGACTAGGTGGGATTGCTTTTTTTTTGTTTGGGAGAAAAATATTCCATTGACTCAAAGGATGTGAGAAGCTGGACTTTGAAGTAGAGTCATGAACCTGTTTCAGGTTCTGCCTTAGACTAAAGGCAAAAACATTTCACTGTGAGGTGAAACCAAGAGAGACTGTCTTCATTTCCTGACCCCAGCAGAAAATGTCTTTCTGAGTATCTCCCAAGTTAATTCAAAACTTTGCATTGGTCAGATTCTCTTTTTTTTTCTTTATCTCTTTTCTTTGGCTTCTTTACTAATGCATTTCTTGTATACGCATACTATTGCAAAGGAAGTTTTAAATGTATTAGTTAAGGAACTACTTAAAGTTCTTCGGTGTTTTGCTTCTGTACAATTAACATAGGTCTGTCATAGTTTGCCTTGTTTCATGCATCAGATCACTTTGAACAGGGACATAGTCAGTCTCATAGGTTGGCTTTTCTCATGCTGGTGTGAGTTCCTGCTGTCCCTCAGGTGTTTCCTTTGGTTTATTTTCCTCCTTATATTGTGTAGTTTCGAAATAACTGCTGTTTCTTCTCTGTGGAGTTTGGGTGATACCTGTGCACGAGGTTGCACAACAACCTTGTAAGAGCTCAGAGCATCCAAGTAAATTTATTTAAATGTGTAATCCTGTTGAAAACTGCCCTGCTTTAGAGCCTGACTTGATGGTTCCTTTGCCTTTAAAGAGAATCCTCCATGAGTAAGAAGCATTTCTGCAAAACTTTTTAACTTTCTACTTCTTAAAAATTATTTCTTCAGCCTCTAGATTTTACAAATGGTGTTTCAGTGATTAAAAACACTTTGCTATGTTGCATTTCTTGTGGAGCCCAGCCTGACATCGCTGATATGGGGTAATGAGGTCTGCATTATGGATCAAGGGTAATGGGGTGTTTAAAAATCACCTGTCCCCTCCAGCTGCCCTTTGATAAACAAAATCTTCTCATCATCAAATTTTAAAACAATCTTACAAATAGCAGCCAGCCTCAATAGACTGATGAGATCTCATTTGTTCCAAACTCTTTGCATATGCTCTGTGTTACTTAAACAGATGTACTGGGTGGGTACTTCAGGAACTTCCTAATAGGATATTTTCAGTGGAAAATTAATATCGTTTGAAAGATAAATTGACGGAACTTGCTGTTTTGAATGATTTCATCAGTCATGTTTTTTAGTAATTGCCACATCATATTTCTGAGAACATAAAAAGAAAAAATGTATAATTTTTAGTTTTGAAATCATCTTTTGTTCATTGAAATTTGATCAAAATATGTGATTTCAAACTTAGGGAAAGAAAAGAAAATCTCCCATTCAGATATTCCCAATTAAATTTGGAACGATCAGTTTATGGCTTTTAGGATTTTTACTTTCATCATGTTGGTCAGGATTGGAAATCATTTTGGAATCTCAGACTCCATTTTTTCATGATCAGTGCCAGTAAGTTTCTGGAAAAGCACATAATTCATCCTGCATTTTAAGTATATTTTTAATAACATACCAAAAGAATGCAATTATTTTAGAATTCTCCCTGTTTTAGAGCTTTGCCATAATCTTGTTTTATAGCCCATCGGAGGAGTAGACATAGAGGAGTCAGCCAACTGAATGATCTGAGAGACTGGCAATAGTAATTTTTGCAAAAATTCCTCATAAGATTGGGCCAAGTTTTGACCTCACAGCTGTTTCAGGCTCTGCTTTCCTAAGGACTTCAGCTGACTGATTTGTGCTGGAAGAATCAGCCCTGCTCCTTGTTTAGGAGGGAGTTACATCAGCTTCAGAGACAACAATTCAAGCAGATCATTGGGGTGGGAAATACTTTAAAAGTTTCTACAAGTGGGAGCCAAAAGTGAGCATAAATCATGAGGAAAAACATCTGGGATATATTTCATATTTACTCGAAAATTCTCAATTCTGTTTAAACAGGAGCTTCCTCTAAGGAATCAAATATTCCTTTTGCCCTCTGTGATGGATATTTCAAAAGTCTTTGTGCTTAGCTACCTATTTCTGACTTGTAATAAAAGAAGCAATACTTCCTATGACTGCATGTAATACCTAGTTATCAGCCATGTGGTCCAGGTGCTTTCATTTCTCCCCTGAAGAAAATTAAAAAAAAATCTTTCCAATCCAATCTTTATAGATCCCTGAAATGTTAAATCTAGTAAAGTTATCGTATTCTTTTATTTAAGGAGGTCACTGGTTTCCTGAGGCTTTTTTATTCATCCTCTGAGCTGAATTCTGGCATTTACTAAATCAAGTATTGGTTACAAATTAGAAATGAAGGAAGCAAAATGAGATGCAGCCTGAAGCCTCTGCTTAAAGGTTGAAAGTTTAAACACCGTTTTGGGTAAAGAGCTTTCCTCAACTCCATATGTTAATGCCTTAGCGCAGTAGATAGGTGTAGTCTTCCAGTTGTGCTGGGCACTGCTGACAAGACAGCATATGGCTGCTTCAGCTGGAATCATCTTTAGTAATGAAAATCACCCTCCCACACTAGTATCTCATGTAAATAAAAGGAACTGCTTGAGCTGGGGGGATGCAATAAGAAAAAGCAGACTTGCAATTAGGTTGCAACTAGAATTTGGGCTTCTAAGATCCAGCCCAATCTGCAGATGCTTTTTTTTTTTTTCTTCCTTTTTTTTTTTGTTCTTTTAGAGAGGATCATATTTTTTTTTTTTTTAATATCTTCCCTATGGGTCTTTGTCAGTTGTTCTCCTTTGTCAGTTGTTTTCCTTTCCCCTCATGGCACAAATGCAGAAGCAGAGGTGGAGATGGACCTTCCAAGGCTGTCTTGGCCCAGAAGTCACATGAAGCCTTGTACAGCAGTACCAATTAGAGACAGTCCTTGGAGGGATAAGGCCTCTCTAGCCCACCTTTTTTCTTAGGAAATCCCTGTTTTCCAGCTGCTGATACAGCTGATTCTTCTTCACTCACCCAGCACTGCCTTGGTTGGTTAAATAAACAAGATCTCCCAATTTTTAGACAGGGAATGAAGATACCTGACTCCCATCTATAGAATAAACTAGAAATACATTTGCTGTCAGCTTTGTAGTGCCTCCAAATCCGCTGTTTAATAAATGGAAATGTAATAGGAATTCAGTTTCTGCTTCCTGCAGCTGCTGGAGTTTTTGCATTGAAATCCCTGGGCTAATAGCAAGGCACTAAAGAACTGAAATAAAAATCTCTTAAAAATCTTTAACTTATGTTCTTTTGGCAAGTGAGTGTACTCCTGCCTTAGGAGAGTCATGTACTGAGTAAGATATTTTCTCTAACCCCTCTGGGAAAAGTGGATAACTACCTGCTTTACAGCCCTCTGTGTGTTCAGGGTCTGTCACTTGTGCACAATAAAGAAAAATGCCATATTGGCTGCAATTAAAATCTTTTTTTTTTTCCTCCCTCCTTTCTACACTCAGGAAGATAAAGTTAAAGGAGCTAAAGTTTGTTTCACAAGGAGTCTGCAATTTTGAAACAGAAATCATTCAATGGAGAAGAACAGGATCTGATAATTCTATCTTCCCTCCAAAAACAAGACATTTTCCTTATCTAAAGAAAGGTAAAAACTGAATTAGTTTTCTTGTCTATTGGTTGTTGCTGCAAGAAAAGTGCTAGTGCTACTTTCTGACTCACTTGAGAGGAATCTCTGCAATATATAGTTCTTTAATATTTTAAGCATAAGAATAGCAAATCACAGTCTGTTACATTCACAAGTTACATTTTTCTAGCTTTCAAACACTGGAAAATGTGAAGTAGTCTTTCATTATAAGTCTGTGATGGATCCAATTGGAGAAAATGGTCACTATTTTTCTTTTTTTTAATCTCCTTCCTCCCTCCATTTGAAGTTTAAAATAATTCACCCAGAAATACCTAATACTTATTAGACAGTCATCTAGTTTACAGAAAAAGTATTTCTATAGAAATACATTTGTAACAGTTTGAGAAGCCGACACTATGTTATTATCATCAGTCTTTTTGTTATTGGAAGTAAATTTTTTATAGGGAAAAGAATCTTTGGAATCTATGGGAAAATAGTTTCAGTCAATCCAAGGCTATAAAATATGGCAGAAGAATGTATCAGAAAATATGGCAGAAGGATATGTACTGCATGTACAAACATGCAGTATGTCTGTACACCTCTGCACATGTATTTATCTTAAAACAGCCTGCAAACAGCCTTACATGTATCTGCAAAACAGATACATGTAAGAATATTCTAAGATATTTCACAACCAACTGATGAGAATCAGTTCAATGTATAGCCAGACCATCCTGAGCTATTTGCTCAGCTTGATTAACAATGGTCAACATCTTCATTAATACAGTGTCTTTCTGCCCAACTTGGGGTGACCACACCAAAATGTGCTTACTGTGAATGGTCCTCAGCCATAATATCGCCTGAACAATGTTCATATATTATTAGTTAGCTAATCTAGGTCAAACTCATGGAGAATGTATCACTAGTTTTAATTAAAAGATTAGCTGTAGAGATAATCAAATTCTGCCATCTGGATTTGTTGCCTGACCCTTACCAATGTAGATGTTAAGTGGAGATGTACTCAAAATTACAGGCCAGTGAAATAAGCATAAGGGAAAATACAAATTTTGCCCTTCAGAACAGCTGTTTGACTTGTTTTACTTGTTTATCCTTTTTTTTTTTTTTAACTGTTATTTTATCTCACTTCTTTGAAAATGAAAATACATTGTACATATCAGCGGGGAGTGGGCATGAGCACAAGGACGACATGTGATTGCCTATCCAGCCTCACTGCTCTCACAGCAATGCACAAACTGGTTTCCAGAAAAAAAAAAAAAAAAAAAGAAAAAAGAAAAAAACACCCTCATTTCCCATCACTGTGGAGCTCATAGTAGAATGATGGGGCAAGAGGGACCTCAAAGCCTTTGAAATTGTTCCTGGCTGGTTTTCAGAGCAAATGACACTCCTCTTCCAGTCCTTCCCCATCACCTGCTCCTTCCTTTAATCCCTGCTGTTGAATTAACTGCTTTCCAACTTGAGGAAAGTTTCACACTTGATCACAGCAAAAATCCCTCCCTGACATGAAGGACAAGAGGAACGCTGATCAGCCCAGCACTGGTGACAGCTGCCGAGTGCCCGAGGCGAGCTGTCACTTTGCTGTGTCCCGGGTTCTTGGAGCGCACAGCAAAGCTCTGCTAAATGTCACTGCTGGAATATGAACAGAAGAAAATCCTTCTTTCAACAGGTGCCTTTAACCTGTCCATGGCCAACAGACCTTGTATTTGGCCTTACAGGTGCCCTATAGAAAGTTGTGGAGAGCATGCAGTTAGGGGTAATATATTTTTATTTTACTTTCAAAATGGTTAATGAAGGGAAGTTTTCCACATTTCGGGGATGTTGTCAGGTGTTGCATTGATGCCTTTTCCATCACATGCTTGGTAATGACTTTTGCCCTCTGTGAAATGAGACCCATATCTTCATGACATCCTTGAAAAGGTCATGAAGCGCTCCTAAGAGTTTTAGGGCAAATAACTATCAGTGAAGGGGAAGCATAAAACTAAGTAAGCATTGCAAGGATGAGGTGCAATGAGGTGCAAATTAACCGGGCAAAACTTCTGATGGAAGAAGAAATGGTGCTTTGGAAGACTTGGGGAGACACGGGTGAGGAAACTTCTCAACCAAGTCTGTGGGCCTTTCCATAGGTACGCTCTATGTAAAGACAATTTCAGTTAAATACTATGACTGTGTTGATATTAGCCTACTTTTTTTCTTGTGATTGCTTGTAGGAAGTTCAGCAAACAGTTTCCTCTGGTTTTGGACAGGAGATCAGATCCATGGAAAAATAAGGCAATTACTGGTGCTTTATATGGTCTTGCATTTGCATCATAGTGATAATTAAATTCCACAAAAAATTCACTGTAACAAAGTAAGTAGTCTAAGTTTTTGTCTGTTTATATTAGACTGTTATTAACCTCATTTTCCCAGCTATAATCATAGAGGTAACCCCACAATCACTGTAGCTATATATGGAAAGAAAGTATCTGCATACCTCAGATCGGTCAATTATGTGCATAAATGGTCGTCTTTTTTTCCAACGGATAATTGTGGTATCTGAAATGAGAAAGATTACATATGCAGAGAGGTGAAATAAAGAGTAAAACACACACAAATGAATTTATATGAAGGATTTCAGTGAAGTCTATGTCAAAAACTACAGCTTAGTGCACATTCAGTAGCTTTGTGGCCTTTGAAATCTCAGTTTTAATTCACAAGTAATTCCAGGAGTCTGGATAACAAAAAAGAAACACTGAGTTGGTGACAAGTCGCAGCTCAAATGGCTTACAAATAACTTTGTTACTCAGATGGATGGCCTATCTGCTAGGATGAATGTGCAAATGGAAATACAGTTAACATACTTCTTATTTTATGATTTTTAAAATTTCCTTTTTTATAATATTTCATCTGTGGAAGATAAGCAATAAATACACAACCATATGCATGCAGTAATTATTTTCTTAGAATAGGTTAAATTAACATTTCTTTTTCCTTTTTATAATACCATGTTTCATGTCTCTAACAAGCTACTGTTAAAATTATCATCACTCATTAAGACTTATGTTCACAAGTGATATTCTTTTCTTTTCTTTTCTCTTCTTTTCTTTTCTTTTCTTTTCTTTTCTTTTCTTTTCTTTTCTTTTCTTTTCTTTTCTTTTCTTTTCTTTTCTTTTTCTTTTTCTTTTCTTTTTCTTTGAACTGCATATCAGGTTTATGTATAATTCAATCAATACCTTGAGGCAAACTATTTGATGATTACAATAAAAAAAAAATCTCATTTTGCTGTACTTTGTAGAGGTAGTTTCATTATCACATGTCACTTGGTTACAAGGGTTTATGGGACTGTAACTTCCCAAAGGACATTTTAAACATACGCTTTTTATGGCGACTAAACTCCAAGATAAACGAAAGCATTAAAATAAGATATTGGAATTGCTTCCTTTTGTCTTTGATTGATATGAACTGGAGTCATAAAAAGGAAAAAAAAGTCTTGTTTTACCCTTCCCTCCCTGCAGCCTCCTCTTCCTTTTTGGCACAATTTGAGTATGTTATTAGTGGACAGACAAATACATTTTCCTGTGCAATTGCTGGATGAGTAACAGCATAGCTCTGGTTCCCAGTTTCAGAGATGAAACTTGGTCATACAGCACTCAAACAGGCCTTCAATGCTGACCACAGATTTTGCTTTCTTTTCTGACCCATTTTCAACCTTTATCTAAAATCAAATTGATTTATTTTCAGTGAGAAGAACCTCTCATGCTCCCAGTAGTAAAGAATGTATGTGCTGCAGCATATCAACTGGTGTTATATAAATCCCTTTCTCTCACTTCCACAGACACACAAGCCCCAAGAATCTTCCAGAGGCAACCCTGAAAAAATACTAGCCTTGATCACATCTCAGCTTAAGGTTGTAGAAGGTGTCCTGTTGACTTACGTGGTCAAAATTTGAGAGGGATTATGTGCTAAACACATAGAGCACTGAATGGAGAAGCAAAAACACATGAGCGAGCAACCAAAAAAGCTTTCATTGAGGAAAAGTAAGGTGTTTTATAGCTCCTTCACCAACATAACTTTTTCTATAATCTTCAATATTGCCATTTAAAACAAAGAAATAAACAAAATATGAAAAATTAAATGTCCAAGCTTTTATGAAGATAGAGATTGGGATGGATTAAAGTGAGAAAAAACATTAGAAGAGAAATGACCCCTTTGCAGGTCACTTCAGAGTATGTGGTTCATTGCAGTTGGTTCTAGCTCTCACCTCTTGCTTAACTTGGGGCTTTAAAGAGGAAAATATCCTGAGGCTGTACCATTTGGGTGGCACACAAGTGTAGGCACACTGTGGCACTTGGAAGGTGCAAGATTAGATGTGACTTATACTTTAAATAAAATATTTATTTTCACCAATTATTCCACTTTGAACTGTACAAGTTGGGCAACTATTAAATCTGGTTGTGTCCTAACCAAAAGAAAGTTATTATTTATTACCATTTGAAATTTGCTAGCATCTAATGAGGATTAATATGTAAGCCTTGATCAGGATCATGGTTTTATTTGTTGGACCTTATGTCCCTTGAAAATAGCAGGACTCTTGTTCACTCCTCCTATTGGGCTTTTGATCCAGTTCAAATCTATCTCTACCTGTCACGTATAAGAATCATGTAGCTGTTGTGGGACTTTACAGACCAGATTAAAACAGAGAGAAAAATGGAGTTCAATAAAGAAGAGTGCTGGAGAAACGCAGAATAAATATGCACTCAAGTTGTTAATCAATTTTCTAATCAAGTTTCCAAAAGAACTCAATTTTATGCCATTTTCTGTAACTTCACTTTGGGTATCAGTGAGCTAACCTAAAACTCTATGTATGTGAGTTTATTTCCCCCAAAAATGTGTTCAGTACTTAAGCACTCAAAGGCATGGGAAAACATGGGGAAGTAGGTCTAAGAGGTGGAAAAAACACATGTAATTATTCCCACAAAGAGTCAGACTATGAAAAGAGAAGAAAATTATGGGAGAGACAAACAGGTATAAGTGTCAGATGAGGGAAGACAGGGTTTTCAGGAAGAAAGTCATTCTGGACACTGCTGTGCTGGGATTGTTTACTTGTCACATGGTACTTAATCACAATAAATTAAGTTGTACTTTGCATTTTACAACATGCTAACTCGTCTCAGCAGGTAATGGGAGGAGCCCTGGGTCACCAAATGGTGTTTAACTGAGAATAACAACAATTTCCCCCCTGCAGGCTGGCATAAATAATGTATTTGGAACATGCCTCTCTTGAGCAGATTATTCCAGCTGCTTCTTGTTCTTAAAGCTCATTGGGAGGTTTAACACCAGAAAGTCAGGCCTCCTAAAGCTACAATTATCTTCATCGAGCAACATTCCTGGGACATGGGGACTCCAACCATAGCAGCTTCATGTTACCAGAGATGGAGAACTTAAGGAGATTCTGCAAAGCTTTATAAAGGTCCAGCCAAGGTGACCCATATCCCATCTGATGGTCTCAGTTGGTCCAATGCGAGTCTGAAACATCACCAAACTGAGAAAATGTTCATCTTTCTATCTTCTTTGCTCTAGCTTAAATGACAGCATGGGAATTAAAAGAGGCCCAGAGCAAGGATTCGCTGACAGGTAAAACTGTACTAGAGGCCATCTAGGTCAGACAGGAGAAGAATAATAAAATCCCCATTTTTTTTTTTAAGGTTAAGAGTGGATAAGGTTGCCTCAGGAGACAGAGGAATCTCTCACACTGTGGGAAGTTATAAGGATAGGTTAGACAAGGAGCTGTCAGGAGCAGCTTAGGAATAGTTTGCCTGCTTTTGAGTAGAGAGGTGGACCAGTCAATCCCTTGAGGTCTCTTGCAGCCCTGCATTCAATGATTGATGGAAATTGTGATATTCTTGCAAGCAACTCACTTCTGGGCTCAAATGGGCTATATTCCTGTTCTCTGGAGCTAGTAGATGTTTTGCATGAGGAGCAAGGTCAGATCCTTAATTAAAGCTATGATTGGCTGCAAGTACATTTTCCTGGGACTAATGAAGGATCTGCCACTCGTTAGTCATAATTTCCCTGTGGGTATCTTCCCATTAGAAAAGAAAGAATGAGGCCCAGTGGCTATGATTAGCCATTATATAATAGAAATAAATAGATCTGAGTATTTACAACTGCCTAGGCTTTCACCTGTTTTTTGGAGGTAAAGCTGTGGCTCTCCCACCCACTTCCTTGCCACTAGACCTTTTCAGTTCTCTATGAACTGTTGCAAAATTATCCCCAGGTCCTACCTGTCAGGCCTCAAAATCAAACCTTAAGAGAATAGAGAAGTAGAACAAATAATTCAATCCTCCTTTGTCAGCCCAGTGACAGACTGTCAATGTTAAAGGCAGCGTAATACCTGTGCAGTAGAGCTGAGATTAGCTGTTCCGCTGCTCATCCTAGGACTTGTGGTAGCTGCAATGGAAAGCTCCAGATGTTTGTTTTCTGTCTTAAAAAGAGAATCTCCTGAGATTTGCTCTTAAGTCTGCTGAAGATTACCTGTGCCTCGCAGGTCATATCCCCAAAGCCATGTTGTCACAGGATAAGCTCATCTCTACATCAAAATGAGTTGACAAAACTCATCCTTGGCGGAAGTTTGTTTTCATCAGAGAAGTTCCTTTTCAAGCCAGCACAGGTCACATTTGCTCTCCACCATATGGTATTTATCTACGGCTCTTGGCCTGGCCCCCATTGCTGTGCTATCCTAATACTCATGAGCTTTCTTGTATTCATGCTGTCCCCTGTGAGGAAGGAATTGATCAAATCTGCTTTCACTGAGGTGAAAATGAAGGAAAGAGACAGCTCTGGCAGCATACTCTTTGCAAAATTCCTCCCAAACAAGAAAATTATCATGCAGCACCACAGAGGCAGGTCCTGGTGGGGCAGGTGGCTGGGGCACTGCTGCATTTGTTGATATTTTCAGCTTCCCCCCAAGCTGTAACATCTCTGCTTGCCTCACCACAATTCAGCCCTCACCTGTGGAAGCCCCTAAGGCCTCGCTTAGAGAGAAAAGAGGATTTAAGCCCAGTCCTGCTGAGGACTGCTGCTGTGAACATGAAAGTGCCAGGCTGCATTATGAAACACCTGACTCTCTTTTCCTCCAAGGGTTAGTGACTTCTTCACTCGTGAGAAGGGGGTTCCTGGAGGCTTGTTTTCAGCTGGGGTCTCTGGCCATCTCTGGGTGTAGTTTGGGCTGAAAATGAAGGGGAGGAATTAGGCTGGGGACAAAATATCAAACCCCTCTTTCTTGTCATATTGAATCTCACCAGGGTGCAGGTGTGGATATTCTCTGATGTCTATTATATGGGAAGATTATGCTGCAGTTTATGATTCCCTTCATATGAGTCATGAGTGGGGGTTTAAATATTTGGATATTTATCTCTTTTAATATTTCAGGAGTATATCTATGGCTTTTTTACCTTTCTAATGAAGCTACCACTAGTTTGGGCTTTTAAATATGCATTAGCTTCACCTAGGAAATATATTCTTCCTATCCTTTTGGGAAACAGGAGGCATAACCAGCATTGACATGAAGTGTGATTTAATCCTTAAAAGCTCAGTTCTCAGGAAAAAAATATAATAGCTTCCTAAATCTTCCAAATGCCAAATCCTAGGGGTTAAACTTTGCCAGTCTCTAGCCAGAAGGGATACATTTTCTCTGTATAGCTATGTATTTTTCATTAATATTAATTATTTTCTTTACTTAGTCTCCGTGCTCTAAGAGCATCCTATGTAGATCAGCAGCAAAAATTAAACAAGATTAGGCTGGTCTGAAGTAGAAAAAAAAAAAGTTGCGTAGGAATTTAATTTATGATTTAGCTGGAGATACAAAAGATTTTGCCAGAACCCTTTTTAATCCAGTCTGAACAACAAAAACGTGTTTGCTGTAATTCATAGAACATAATGTGAGGTTTTATAGAGGTACTTTCTACTATACACTATATATTATTTGAGAAAGAGAAAATATTTCTGTCCTATGATTGTTTAGCATAAAAATTACACTCAGTTTCCCTGGCCATACTGAATGATCTACCCTGCATTCAATGGTGCTATTAATTTTAATGAGACATGTCTAAGTTAGGCTTTGCTCACCCTATTTATCAGTTTTAGTCCCATGAGATTCATCCACAGTATATCTGGCTCATTTTATGGCTATGATGTCCAGATCTGTACAAACACCAGCCAAACATGGAAGGGGAATGAGTAAAGCCAGGAAATGGTGAAAATGAGGAAGAAATTACAGAGACTGCAGGAAGATGTTGAGCATTTGCCATTTCCATTAGCAGGGCATGTTGCCCATAAGGGAATGCCTCATCTGATATCTGATCCAATGTTTAGACTAATGCCTATGGTTGTGTCCTGTTGGGATGTGGACAAGTTAGTGAGACCTTTCTGATGTAAGAAAACAGGATAGATGTTTTCAATGCACCCAGCAGCTGCTTAATGATTCACATCCCATTAATTTCTGTATAAAAATTTCATTTCCATAGCTGGATGTTCCTCAAGAATTGTTCTTGTGAGTACGTTTTGGTCTGTTCTCGCACTAGGAGAACACATGTGCTGGGATTCTGCCCACGTAAATCAAAGATCCCAGGAGCATGTCAGCAGACAACCCATGTATGCGATGGATGCACCAGCTGCCCTATCTCCATTTGAAGAGCCATTCCGAAATTGACTGGATCATCTCTTCTTTCCTTTATTTAAAATTAATTTTGTATATTGGATTTGCAGACTTGTAGAAACTTTTCCATCTGTTCAGTTCTTGAGCAGAGCAGCTCACATAAATGGACATCTAAAGCTCTGAGGTTACCTCAGAAATTTCTGAAAAAAAATGTGCCCTGCAGCATAGGAGGCAAAAGTATGGGGGAGAATATAGAAATGTCTATATGTTAAAGGAGATAAACAGATTTATATAAAATTCAATCAAATTTGAGAATGATACTCTGCGTGAAGACAGTCAACATATGAAATTCACTTAGGAAAAAGGAAAAACAATCCAGGAAATGAGATTGATTAGTCTGATTTTCATAGTATGAAGAATTTTCTTGAAGAAGAGAATCATCCATGCTCTGGAAGTAAGTGGAAAATGACAAAGGAAGGGCAGTCTTGCCAGAAAAGGACTGTATCAGATCTAGATTTTACTATAGCATTTTGCTACCATATATCACAGGAAAATTTTGGTTAAGGTGGGAGAACACAGGGGCAAGCACTAGAATTGTTCTGTTGACAAAGAGCTGATAAATAGGTGGATAACAATAGGAAGCACTGATATGATCAAGGAGGTGATTCTACTGGGATATCTCTTTCAACAAATTGCAATTAATATTTTCTTTAATGGTGTTGACCTGGAAAGTAGGACTGACAAGAATATCCCACAGGAAAGACACAGGAGGGTATTGAGGACGGGAGGAATAGAAATGCAATTGCAGTGCTCATGTGCTGGTACAAAGAGAAAGGTTATGAGTTGCTAGATTGATAACAAGAGCTTCTGCCATAACCTGAAGTCTCAGCTGGCGACAAGCGGGGAGAACAAAGGGGAAGATCATTAACCAGCAATGTGGAAGGACCATGAAAAATGCCAGTGTGATCCTGCAGTGTGAGTAGAGATGGGAAATATTAAAGACATATTGTACACGGCAGCAAGACGCCTCAGTAAGAGTTATGTGTATATTTTGGCTATCTGTATTTGAGAGAAATGAAATAAGTCTGAAACAAGTGATAGGAGAGAAATACAGAATGTACTATTCAGGCACAAGAGGATGAATAATATGAATTTCTGCTGTGAACATGGGGCCATCAGTTGGAAAAAAAACATCATCAGGGCTGTTTTAACAGCTCGTAGAGTGATTGTGGGCTGCAGATAACGTCATGAAA
>JAWLRI010000985.1:1714009-1762684 GCA_034781795.1 Crypturellus tataupa | reverse complement strand
GGAAAAGAGAGAGACAGAAAGAGAGAAAGAGGGAGAAAGAGAGAGAGAGAGATAGAAAAAGAGAAAAAGAGAAAGAGAAAGAGAGAGAGAGAAAGAGAAAGAAAGGGAGGAAGAAAGAGAAGGAAAGAGAAAGAAAGAGAGAGAGAAAGAGAGAGAGAAAGGAAGAAAGACAGAAAGAGAGAAGGGAGAAAGAGAAGAACGGAAGAAAGGAAGGAAGAAAGGAAGAATGAGAGAAAGAAAGAGGAAAAAAGATTTTAAAAAGCCAAAGGAGGGAATTTTACTCATTCTCTTTTTGGTGCTGTTATTTTGTCAATTAAATTGTTATAAAAACAATAAAAACAAAGCATCTGTGGAAAATGAAATTTTGCTTTCATGAAGAGAGATGTTGTAGCTCCTAAAAGCCTTTAAAATGGTATACCCCAGCAAATAAATAACTTAATCAACAATTTGTACAAGGTCACATAAAACTTACTGCACATTTCATTAATCTTTGAGCAATTTAAGAGGGTTTTTTAAAGGTGAAATAAATTCCTGCTGTGGGAATGTTTATGTGAAAAATTTGCAAAGCGTGATGAGGAAACAGACTTTGCCTTGAGGCTGGGAACTCTGTCTCCTCACACCAAACTGATTAGAAGCACAGGAAAGAACAAAATAAAGCAGAACTCATCTCATAAAAAGCTGTGATTAGAAAGGCTGAGTTTGCTTATATAAAAGAAGATGAATAAAAAGAACTGAGGTGTAAAAATTCAAGCCATGGAGAACTCTAAAAACCCACAATTTCCTTGTTTTTCTGGTTTAACTAATCATTTCATAACAAGCTGAGATCAAATGTTTTACACTCCTTTAGTCAGAGAGATAACACAGATCTTCTTTTCAATATCATGATCATGGGGATGCTTGAAAGCTTGTCCTTTTTTCCATTTATATCTGCAAGGCAGATTACAATAATTGCATTTCCCCCTTGCATAAATATATATATATAAAATACTTTTAAATTATTACTAATAAAATATACACTTTTTTACAAAGCTTCTCTTCTTTTTGGAACGAGAAGCCAAGATCACTCTGCTTTGTGTGGTGACAGAAGCCCAAGAAATCATAAGTAGTGATAAAATGGAAAATGGATATTGGTATGAGGGAGAGAGACAGAAACATATGCTTTTTTCAGTAAATTAAAGAAAGCAATTAAATGTTTTTTTCTCTGGATATTTCAAAAGGTGTGGGTATCTTTGAAAGGAAGAACGGTCCAAAAAACTATCAAGGATCCAAAGATCAGCTGAGAGAGGATGTTTATGACAAAGGAGCTAAGAAAATGCACTATAAATATGACTAGCTAATATGATGTGGAAGCGGGAAAATGGCTGCTCCAGAAAAACCTCACAGCAATTGAGTAGCTGCTGGGGAATTTAATGGGACAGAAAAATTTTATGCTGACCCAGTGTAGCCCTCATTGACCAAACAAGCTGAACTCCTGGGATGGTGCTAAATGGTAAGGAGATATAGAAGTAACCTGCTTGTTTTATCTTTAAACATACAACTGGCAGAGATCTTCCAGATATTAAGAATGTTATTCTTATGACCCAGACAAAATATATTTTTGAAAAAAGAATAGCACAGTGCTGGAAACTTCATTGGTTGAAACTATGTTTGTGGCTGCCTTATCCATGTAGCTGGAAAGCAAATGAAAGATTTATTTTCAAGGAGGAGGGGAAAAAAAAGGAAACTATGAAATATACTATATATATCTGCTCATAAGTGCTCTTTTGGGAAGTGAAAGGAGGGAACAATAGGAGAAACTGAGGCCTAAATAGGAATAATTATAGTCACTGAGGTGCAAGTCCAGACTAGAACCAAGAGCTTTTCTGTGGAAATCTGGATTTGAGAATGAATCACATCTTCCCCTCCACATCAGTACATGCTTCACATATCTTTCCCGGTCCCTGTTTATTTTATTTTATTTTTATTTTTATTTTTTATTTTTATTTTCCAAAAAAATTTGCTGTAGTTCGTAATAAGTAAATAAATAAATAAGCACCACACATTAACAAAAGATTCTGGATAGTTTTTCTTGTCCATGAGACCTTCACACAAAATTCAGCACAGCATGGAAGACACTCAGAAGTCCTCTATGAAATGAAATCCTACTTCAGAGGTCCATGCACAGGTGAAGTACTCCCTAGCATTATGCGTACAGATAATACAGACTCAGAAATAATATCCTAGATGTGCACACTATTTATATCTTTCTCAGAGAGGACTCAGCAGGCATAACAGCCTCCCCAAAGGTGGGATGTAAACATCATGAGTGATCTCAGCCAGAACAAGAAATGTAATATCTGCCATCTTCTAATTGGAATTTAAATTTAATTAAAATGGAGAGAAAAATACTTATTACCCTTTCAATGAAATGCAGAGCCCTTGGTGCAGTTATCTAAACATAGGAAATCAGCCTCTCCGAAAGTTTAGTTAAACACAAAAGTCTCACTCTAGCAAATGGATTGTAAACTTATTCTCAAGTTTATAGTTAAGTGGCAAAAAATGTGTCTAACCGTTGCTCTGGGCTCCTGTTATGCTTCTCTATCCTCAATCACCATACAGTACTGCAAGCCAATAACTTAGCAAGCCTAATCAAGCTCAGAAACTAGGGTGTGGGGATGCGATGGGACCCCATTGGCTTTAAGATACGTAGGTAGGTAACACCTATGGTTTTTCTGCCTGCATAAGCTTGCACGTGTCACAAAGCCTAAGTAGGATATTTGCCTGCAGGTCTTGGTGCTACCAAAACATGTTTGTAATGCCAATACATAAAACTAATGCAAAGGGAGACCATTGTGAGTGCAGTGTGGAACTTCCCGCAGAGAGCACACAAAGCAATTTCACCTCGTTATTACTTTGTCAAGTATATAACATCTGGTTAAGCTGCTAGATATCTATTTATAAAAGCATTTAGTCTTGATTTAAGACTTTAAGCAATAGCGAATCCATCATGCTCTGAGATAAAATGTCTCAGTGGTTTATAACTTTCAGTGTTAAAAAAGTGAAGCAATTTGTAGTTTGAATTTATCTTCTACTCCGAACCATTGAAGCTCATTATGTTTCCCTTTTCCTAGATTAAAGAGCTGACTGTCAGATATCTTTTCCTTTATAGGTTCTTTCAGACTGATCAAATCAAAACTTAACCTTTCCTTGGGTAAGTCTAAGAAGTGGAATTTCTTTGGTCCTTCACCATAGGGAATGCTTATCTGACTACAGATCACTTTTGCAGCTCTTTCTGGATTTTTCCCTAATTTATAAAATTATTTGTGCACATTCTGCAGAGGACTGGTCCTAACCTCTATGTACTGTACAGAAAGCGATACGGGATCACATTGCCTTTCTGCCCCAGGTTTAATGAGACCATAGTCCTTGAAATAGTTCCCAAGGTGGCCAGTAGCCTCTTAGCTACAGCATCAAGCTCTGCTTAATGTTCCGGTGTTTTAAGTATCCTTAAACTCATTGCCAAGTTGCCCTTCCTTTCCGAGACACCATCCTTAGTCTGCAAGGGTGACCTAGATGCTTTTCTTCTGCATACTCAACCAGAATTTAACCCTAACATTTGTCCAAGTTAATTCAACATCTCATTAAAGACAAATAAAAATCATTATTTGGATGCAAAATGTTGTTCATTAAAGACCTGAAGTTGGCTCCAGGAAATCTGGGTTCTATTTTAGGCTTTTGCTGTAAACTGTCTATGTAAATTTTGGCAATCAAGGGCACTTAATTTTCTCCTGTGATGGCTCTGCTCTTTAAAATGGAGTTACAATCTTCCCTCCACCCCAACACTTTTTATCGTCTAGGCAACCAGCAGAGTGAAAAAAAATGCAGTCTTGAATAGGATGAACAAAGTAAAACCTGGAGAAGAAGCGCACGGTAAAAGATTGCAGTAAAGACTGGTAAAAGACAACAACCAGTGTGAGCAGCAGATTAGGAGCAGAGAGCTGGAAAGAGACTCTTGTGCTACTTGATCTAGATTCTTCCAATGCAGAGGAATGTTATGATCTCAGTTTCCATCTGTCTTGCTCCAATCTACAATTCATTTGGTTTCCCAGGCTTAAAATACCTCCTCCAAGAATGGGAATTTCTGTCCTAAGTGGACGGTTTTCCCGTGCAATTAATGTTCTTCCTTCTCACTCTTTTGAGTCCATGGTGCTTATACCACCCTTTTAGCCATAGGAGACCATGGACACTAGAATGTGGCGGGGGCAATCATTGTCCTTCTCACGCATGCAGCAGAGGATGACATCTGTATTTTTAAAATATTTATCCCAGCAATATACAGTGCAGCACATAGCGATTAGGATACAAATAAGATCAATTTCTCCTCTCCAGAGAGAAATCTAGGTTAATATTTCTACCTCTCTCACACCCTTGTTTTTTTTTTTCTTTCCCTCTCTCTCAAAACATTCTCCTTTTTATTATTATTTTTCTTCCTGTTCCTTTCCCTACAGTCAACAAAGCAATTAAATTGTGTTCATACATTATTGCAAATCCAGTGCCAAGGCACTGAATTGCTATACAGAAGTGTAGGAGTACTAAATTCACCAAAGGTGCAAGCTGTTTAAAAAAATGCTGTGGAAGTGTGTGTATGCATAAGTGCTGTTGTTGTTGTAGTATGTAACATTCTCAAAGAAAAAAAAAAAAAGTTTTTTTTTTCAGGCTGTTGTCTGCAGGATTTTGGAGTCCAAACAAGATTTACTACTGGGCTTTATTTCCCACATTTATTCCCAAATAAATGTTATGAGAGGCTTTATGCTCCTGTTAAAAACAAAACATGAGGAGGAAACAAGACAACATGCTGCAAAAGTAGCAGCTTCCCTCCGAGTACCATTTATTCCACTTGCAGACTGCAAATGGAGGCGGCAGAAAGGGGGAGCATTGTCACAGCACTAACAGTGCTACTGCAAAACACAAAATCGTCCCACCACTGTCCCTCTCTGGTGTCACTTTTCCAGCTTTCCCTATAGGGGATTTACTCTGGCTGAGTGGCTACGTGCCCAGATCGATGCCTGTTGACTTTACTGGCATTTTGCTGCCTGCTGCTAATAGGCTCATCCCAGGGTGCTTGGGTGAAGGCAATCATTGTGCTTTGAGGAGCTGCATGTAAAAGCAGCCAGGTATTATATTTTTCAGGAATGAGAGCTCCGAGGGAGCTCCTTCCCTTCAAAAAGCTCTGGATGTGACTCGCTACTAATGCAAATAGTAGCTGCACCAAATTAAAAAGCAGCATCAATCCATCTTTTCCCAGTGATTACCTGTTCTGTGAGGGATTCCCTTTGAGCAACCTTAGTTGTCGCACCTAAGTCAGACCTGAGTCTGCAATCCCAGCAGACGCCTGCTGGGATTTACTCCATGCTAGTTTAAAAGTACAAAGAATAAGCAAAAAGTGAACTCTCCAAATGCTTCAGATGTCAAGACGCAGAACAAATTAATTAGCATGCAGTTCATAAACATGACATTGATGAATTACTGCATAGTCATTGATTAATCATATATCAATTACGGTGGTCTAAGCATTATAACTGCAAATCAATTTAGACCAATCTGCGATGTGTTAGTCAGCATAAGAAATTAAATCAAAGATCCTGAATGGTGCAAAAAGTACAGGCTCAGGTCTAACTCCCAGCTGATGCACAAGTAACAGGCTTGATTAACACTAATGGAGAGCTAACCAGAAATACCTGCACTGTGCTGATACGAGAACAAGCATCAGCTGATTGAAGACACCCTCACTATTTACTCTAGGATGGGTTTTGCAATGGGTGTTTCATTAAGAAAGAGACACGACCCCAACTTGGGCTTAATAAACCTGCCACAAAGGTAAATATGACATTTGCTCAGCTGTAATGTTATGTGAGTTGATTTGTAAGGGTTTATTTCTTTGGTGTAATATCATGTCTAGCTTTTTAGGAAGCACAAAGAGAGATTTTGAGCAGTTCCTAGTTTATGTAAATAATGCCCGTAGCTGCAGTGGAATGTTAAGCAGCAGGGCTTGGAAGATGGAACGGAAAATAGCTCATCTTTTAATTTTTTTATAAATTGGGTACCTCTTTAAAGTTTTTTTTTTTTTTTTTTTTAATTTATTTTAGAGATTTTACTTAGGGATAAATAAAACCTTTTCTTCTCTAAAATTCTAGCTAATCATATTTTTCCATTATAAAATATCTTTTTTTTTTTTTTTTTTTAAAGAAATACTTCTATTTTCTGTGGTATTCTTGTCTGTGCTCCTATGATAGCTAACCTATAAGTAAACTATTAATAAAATAGCCCTCTCTTGATAATTTGACCTCTTTCCACCCAAGTTCCCTTCTCCAAATGGTGCTGAGAGACCAGGAACATAAACTTGGTTGTCCTGTTGTTTGTGTGCAGCTGGGTCTGCTTTTTACCCAGCAAAAGAATATCATCAATGACAAAAATGTTAACTTCTATGCTCCATCCTTCCCATTCTGGAAGCAACAAAAGCCTAGTGGAACATATTGCTGAATTGTTGTCAACATAATGATAGTGTTTGGAAAATAAACTCCCACAAAACACTCCAATAATTAGAATGTCTCCTTTTCTCCCCTCCCAGCCTTATGTTCCTCTGAATACAGTGACATCAATGTTCATTAATTCCCCATTTGAATGTTTGTCTTCTGTGGCAACTCTACCAAATAAACAAGGCAAAACCAATATTTAAGAGTGAGAAGATGTAAAATGTTTACACGGGGAGGGAATAAAACCAGTGATAGTGATAAAACTCTTAATCAAGCTCAATTATACAAACCAAGCACAATCTGCCATAGCTGACAGTCTGCTGACTTTTGCATGAGGAGAAATGATGTTTCATTTATAGCCCTGGAGAAAAGGATGTTGGTTAAACATCCTGGGTGAAAGTTGCAGTGTGGCAGTGTTCTTGGAAGAATAAGTTTGATCGTAGTGATAACCAAGAAGTGATGGATGTGAAAACTGGATGAGGAGACCAAGTCTTTAGTCCAGAGCTACAGGGACCAGTAATGGCAGTGAGCAAATCCTTCAAGGAATAGTAAGATATCCCCTGGGAGGCGGGGGGGGAAGAAAAAAAAAGTTCTTTAATTAGTAGGGATTTGAATTTAAAAATGAGTTAAATGGTGATCTAGAAAATAATAGTTTTTTTTTATACTGTCCTGTGTTATTTCTCTTAAGTAGAAAAGATAAAAGAGGCTATGAAGAATGTATTTTGAATAAAAAGGTATATATTCTTAAGATTGCAGTTAGCATTTGAGCAGAGGATCAGCAAAAGCCTTTAGGGTTTTCAGAGATGTGAAAACAGATTGGGAATTTGGCTCCTTGGATTTGACTGGACTCTAACATGATGAGTCTGATCTTTATGACCTCAGCCAGCAGCCTGAATTATATATACCTGGGAGGTTTTATAAACCTTATGCATCATTTAGGCCAGTGGAATATGTTTTAAGGGAGCTTTATAGCATCCTGTCTACATCCTACTGCCTGGATGGGGATGAACTCGAAGAGATCATTGATTGTCCTTTTAAGGACGCAATTAGACTAATTCTGCCCTTCCTGCTGTGGGTGTGTTTCGTGTTAATATAGTCATGGAAAATAAAAGACAGATCAAATGTAGATACTGATTTTAAAATGTACCTGCCGTCATTCGTGTAAATACAGAAAAAAAGAAATCAAATAAGAAGTGAAGTTAGCTGGAATGTCAAATGCCTGACTCCATATGAGATGCTTCTGTGCATACTGGAGGGCAGTCTGGTAACACTGCTAAACTCCTCTATAAGAGAAGCCACCTACAATCGTATACTTTATATTTCTGAAGAGTCTTAAAACCGTCTCAATTCCAGTTCCTTTTAAATGTCCATCTAAAAGTCCAGGCTAAGTGCCAAGAGGAAATCAATCTATGCTGACTCTCTGAAATCTTCCAAGTGTGGTAAGTCTAATAGGAACATTTGTCCATTTTATGTTTCCTTCAGGAACTTTAATAGTGAAAGTCTCACCTCTTTTCCCCTGCTTTGCATGCAGTGGCAATTAATTTTTAAGTTTAGCATGCTTGCTCAAAGCAAAATTAGCTCCTAGCTAGAGCCTTGTGAGAGAGAATTCATTTCATGTTTTGATAGAGAATAATATTTTTTTTATTATTCTAGAAAGTCTCTGAGGGAAGTGTCTATAAGAACGTGTGCATGCATACTGGGGGCAGAACACCAAGCAGCATGATAATTCATGATGGTGGCTTAGTACATTTTCCTTGGGAGTGGAGACTGACCCTCTCAGTTGCATACCCAGTTGAGAGACTTGAGAAACTGCTTCAGAGGAAGTTTCCTCCTCATTAGTGCAGCTCTGTTCACGATGGACTGGCAGGTGAACAGCCCCTAGCTCTCTGCCTGGATATTTCTTTTGTCACTGTCATATCTTGAAAGCAAGCTTTACCTTCTTGTTGTTTACTGTGCCGTTACTCCCTCTCTTATTTCTTGCTTTCATTCAGAATTTCTTTTCTCCCTCCTCCACCTTTTTTTTTAGTTCTTGTTTTTCTTGCCTCTTGCTGTGTTCCTGTGCTTCCTCCTGGTTCCTATCTCATCCCCACAGTGCCTCCTCAGCCTATCCTGCTGAGAGGTGAGCAGGATCCCACGGCATCTTTCCAATGCTCCATCTTGGTGCTGGATGGAACTAGGACACGGCCTCTGCTTCGTGCATCCTCACACAGGATTGCAACCCAGAGAGGAGAAATTCCTGGAATCCAGAAGAAATTCAAGTTAAGCCATGCAAGCACAGTACACAGGTAGTTAAAAAGAAACCCTCTTCTGCTGCCCTTGGCACTTTGCAAGTGCAATGACACCAACTAACAGTCAGCACGTCTTTACTCCTTGCTCAAGAGGGAAGTCTCTTCCAGATGGTTTCTTCTTATTCATTTAGAGAGAGTTAAGCTCTGTCTCGGAGCTTCAGACATTTGACTGATTGATGCTCCTAGAAAATGTGCTGATTGCAAAGACTGTATATCACATTAGCTGTTTCAGAGTTACTTTGGTAATTGATTCCAAAGGAGACTAGGGGAAAAAAAAGACTCCAGCCAACCTAAGTGTAACTGATTTACCTCATTATTTCAGATTCAAAATTGACAAGACATAGATCAGCCATCGACAACTTTGTGCTCCTGAGAGCGAATATCTCGGGAACTCTTAAAGCACCAGGAATCAAAGATTAATAAATTTTAAGCCTCTTGCTTTTATGTTGCTGAAATGAATGGGTTTGGGGTCAGCGGTATCTGTATGTTATTACCTTTTCTCATATCTTTCTGGTAATTTAACTGAAACAAATGGACGCTTTCAGTTCCAGTTGTCAGTAGACCAGAGTTTACAGTGTAAGAGGGATGGTCCATACCTAACCGTGGATTTTTCCTAGCACTTACCTGTCTGTGTTGCACTTGGTGCCTCTCTTCCAGACAGATCCTCACTAGCTTTTAATGAGTTAGCACTAGTATTTGACAGTGAAGTTCTGGGTGACTTTCAAAGAACTGGACTTTGAAACAGTACCAATTACAAAATACTAAGCATTTACAGAGCTTTTTTCAGTGATTTTTTTTTTTTTTTAAGATGTGAGTTACCTTAGCTCTAGTATATATTCAAAAGTTGGTGGAGTGTGGAGCTGATTTTATGTATCCTGCCTCCCCAGTTAAAAGGCTGGCTTTCTGATTATTATCTGCTATAGCATAGGACACCTCTTCACCATGGACAATGTGGATATTTAAAGTTTGATTGGGTATATTTACTGCTGGAAGGTATATCATTCTAGGACTGTTAAGTGTGTGATTGCATCTTCAGCTCAGGGAGCAGATGAGCAGCGAATCCTAGCTGTCTGGAAGAGTATTCTGGGGAAATAATGTTCTATGTTCTGTACTTTTCCTGTCCATCTACTTTTGGCTGCTGTCAGGGGGGAGAGTTGTTGGGGAGAAAAAAAAAAAAAAAGGTAGGTTAGATGGTCATGCCATTAGACCTGAGCCAGTACAACTCTTATATACTTACTACCCCAACTATCAAGTTGTCCTTTGATCACCATGTAAAAGAAGTCCAGTATCGCTCCTATCCTCACGGCTCATATTTTTCCCTCCCCAAGGAAGACTTTCCTGTTTTATGCAGAGGAGAGTTATCTGAAAGTTAAACTACGTTTGTCACCTCTGAAGCATCAGGAGAGGAGAGAGTAGCAAAATCCTCTCTGCTCTGTTGTCTATTATCACCACTGGAAACTAATGTGCTTTAGGAGATAGCTCTTGCCCCGTGTCATCCATTTCTACCTTTCCTCTCCCATTTTTGCCTCAGTGGAAGCTTCTGCCCTGCCCGTTCTGCAGACTCAGCTGTCTGCACTAAATGAAAATGACTTAAGTTTTGTTCACACTGATCTTGAACACGTTCCCCCCCACCCAAAACGCTGTTATTGGGAATCGTAGTTTTCTGGCAACAATGACAGAGTTGGCTGTGACAATGAACCCATGCAAAACCCTTGTGTTGGAATCATCTTGCAAAGCCCCAAACATGCCACAGCTTTTAGATCCCAGAACGCTGGATCTCTTTGGAACAAATTCTGTGGCTGCTTATATTGAAAGAACAGAATTAAAGTAAATAAAAGGATGAGATCTAAATCAGGGAAGAATCCTATCCTGACTTACACCATGGGATATTGAATTTAATTAATCAATGCAGTGGAGTCAAAGATTCATTCAGGCGTAACCAAGAGGTGAATCTGACCATATGGAACTATCATATGCGTAATCCTCACATTTTGCATAGACTTCATATATCTATTTAGTCCAAATACAATTATGGTTCTAGCGCATCCTTAAAATTCATTTTTTGAAAGCCTGATTGCTATAAGAATGCCTCATCAAATTTTAATTAATCCCCAGGAAAAAGCTGCAATGAGCATCTAGGGGAATCTTCTCTATTGAACTGACATACTGGTTAAAAAGTAGCAGCAATAAAATTCCAATTCTTTGAAGGACTGTTTGGATTCTGAAAAACTACCAACGCATTTAAATATTTAATGCAGGCGATGGGGGATTCTTAAGCAAAATTTTATTGGAATTTTGTTTCTGCTATTATTTGATTACTCTAGAAACTCTCATATTTGAATGTACCCTGGTTATTTAAAGGGGAAGTATACTAATTTTTCTAGACAGCTGTGAGGTATTTATTCATCATTAAACTCAAGTAATTTAAATTTTGGAAATGTAATTTTTTATCCGCCAGGCCAATGATAACCAACATACTTAATATTCTTTGCTTTATACTAAAATGAGCTGTGCACATTAATCAATACATTTTCGACTGCTGCTTGCCTTGAATGTTTCAAGCTCCAGGAAGGATACGTTGCCATAGCTCAAGTATCTGAGTCTGAGCTAGTTCCTCTAGACTCCATTCGTACTTTGGAGAAATGAACAGACATTCCAGATGAGGGTTCATCTCCCCTTAATATAGATAAAGGCAGGGTATGACATCCTGGAGGTGTCTCTTTTTCCATCAGTTATATGAGGATCCTAGTGAGAGGTTGGAATGAGGTATGAACTAGAAGCTTATTGTATCCTATCCTGTATTAACATTTACCACATAACCACAATGTGGAAATCAGAAATTTAACATAGGAACATACTGATATGTTAATTGTTGAGATAATATGTAAGATATGGTCTTGTTGGATTAGAATAAAAAGATGAATTGTTTCTAGCACTGCTCAATAACTCAGCATTGCCCAGATCTGTGGCTATTTGATTCTTCCAGAAAGGGTATCTGACCATGAGCAATTTGCTCTATGTGAAAAACATGAAAGCAAGTCAGCTCCACACAGTAAACGTCCTCTGGTTCCATGGAAGGTTCTCTGGAAGGTTTTGTGCAATATGCTTGTCTTGCTTGGAAAACAACTTTGCTTTAATAGTTTGTCTAGATATTCCAGCAAAGGACTTGAGAACAGAACCCTCACCCTATTCTCACATGTCAGGGTCTTGCCGAAATAGACCTGTAAATGTGATGCATTTGGTGACTTTGAGGTTAATCAGATCAATTTGTTGGGGTTTGCATGCTGTACTTGTCTCATACTTCCTTCATAAAAGCAACAGTTTCCACACAGAAATGTTTGAGGTACCCTGTTTCCATTTACAACTCTCAGATACATGTGAAATGACATTCCTCTCATAAAGTGTTTCTCTTCACAGCAGTTGCTTCTGTCTCTTCTCTTTTTCTGTCTCTCCTTTTTTTTTTTTTTTTTTTTTTTTTTTTTTTACTTTTGCGAATCCTAAAGAGATTCAGTTATGATTTTGGTGTATCTGTGCTTTGCCAGAGATATGTGTATCTATAGAAGAAAGAAATTCTATTTTCCTTAGAGAAATCAAAGAAAACATGGCTGGAAGAGTTATCAAGAGGTCATATAGTCCATCTCCTTTCATAAAGTCAGGGTCAACTATGTCATTCTTGACAGATGCTAGTGCAATCTTTCCTCAAATATCTTCAGTGATGAAAACCATCCGTGATGATCTTAATCTTCTTTCCTTTATTACTCCTTGTCCTAGCCACAGTAAACATAGAACAGAGTTATATTACTTTCCCTTATATCACTATCTTTTACTTTTGAAGGCCATTTTCACATTTTTCCCTTACTCATCCTTTCTCAGGACTAAGTTATCTCAAGTTTTCTACACCTGACCAAAGCAGTTGCATTGTCTTTTGCAGATCTTTTACAATTAGTCCTCAGCCTTCAAAATTATTTTGCCTTTTATGCGCTAGCACAAAATTTCTGACACCTATACAGCTATGCTCCACTATACTGCTCAGGTCAAATTCTGAACCTCTGCTGCCAGGCTAGAAATCTCCTTTAGTATTTTGCAAACTTTTGTGATTTTAAGTGTTTGAATTACTTTTTTTTTTTTTTTTTGTATATTTAAATGTGCAGTGCTTTTTCGAAACATTATCTCTACTTGCTTTGAATTCTAATCCTCTCCACTGTGTTTGCAGACACTCTCACCTTCGTGCTGTCTGCAGCTTTAATAAGCATGCTCTCTATTCTCTCATCCAAATCATTCAAGGAAATTATGGATTGTACCGGACCTTCAACAGAATCCTAAGAAACCCACTCAATGCAGTTTTATATTTTGACAGTCGCTGTCTAATCCCTTACTCCCGAGTTTCACCTAGATAATGTTTCTCAAACTCATTTCTAAATCCTTTGTGTAAGAAAATCCTTCATGTAAGACAGTTGCAAAGCTTTGCTAAAGTCAAAGTATATGACATTTCCCATTTCTCCCTTTTGCACAAAGCCAGTTACCTTATCATAGTAGAAATTAGATTAGTCTGACATGATTTGTTTTTGATGAATCTAAGCTGGCTGTTACTCTTCTCTTATTATCCTCAAGGTGCTTGCAAATTTTTGAGTTATTTATTCCAGCATTTTTCAGAGGATGTGACTTAAGCTAATTCATTCCAATCCTCTGAACCTTTTGAAGATAGACATTGTATTTCTTCTTTTCATGAAAGAACCCCAAAGCCCCAGAAAAATCTTGGAATTTTCCTTTCCTAGAACTCAGCCAGCTGTTTTATCCTTATGAAATAATTGCAGAAGACAAGACACACAAATTAACTAGTAATTAACATACAAAACACTTACAAAAACAAAACAACACAAACTCCTTTACAGATGATAAGAATTTATGCCCCTGCCTCTGCAAACAGTTACTGAGCAATATGATGAATACTTATGCAGATGTATGAGTCAGACACGATTATACCTACAGCACTCTAATTCTTTACAATAATACTACCTACTCTAGCCCTGCAAAAAGGCACAACGACATAAAGACTGGAGTTGCGATCTTGCTTCTCCAAATATTTATGACACTGTGGGGAAAAAAAAAAACGTGTCTTTGCTGGTAGCAACATAATTGAAATGACAGAGCTGATCTGTTGCAACTTACAAACTAGGTGGCAATGATACAGGAAAAGTGCATCATGATATCTCCATCCTTACTGTAGCTTTACAATTTTGAGAGCCACCAGCTTGAAGTATGCAGCCCAAAATGGATGTGAGTGTGAGTTTCAGAGTCCTGATTTCAGATTTCTTTGAAAAGTTTGCCTCATAAGGAAGAAGTTTGCCCTCTCAAGGAAATTAACCAATAAGCAAGGCAAGGAGGGTTGAAATATGGGAACTGTGTACAGAAATTACAACTTACCTAATTAAAGTTCAGACAAAAAAAATCGAACTCTGATCACCTTGACTTTCAGAAAATGTAACTGGAGCCTCATGTCTTTTGTGTATTGACTGCAAAGGACAAGTGCTAAAAATGCTGAATTATATTTCTAGAGTGTGTTGCTAGCAATTATTGTATTATAGACAACAGCTCTTCTATGAACCTATCCTAAGATAATTAATTAAAATCTCCCTTCCCACATATTCACTCTTCTTTTTATTCCTTTTTTCTTTGTTTATTTGATCATGGGATTTGCTTCATCCTTTGATTCTCCCAATAGTAGTCCCTCCATGTCCTTGCCTACTCTGAAGATGAGTACAAATAACTTTGTTCTTTTAGTACTCTGTTAAATTACAGACAGCGAGCTGTGGAGGTGTTAGTGTTTCTTGGAAGCATGGTCTTGCTTTATTTATAGCTCTGCTTTTTAGACCTCTGTGTCTGTGCGCTGTCATACTCTGCCAGAACGCATCCTGAATGTGCGATTTCATAGACAGCCTCACTAGCAACTGATGTCTCCATATGTGACTGAAATAGAGGATGTGCTTGGAGCAATTTTGCAGAAGGTTTGGGCAATAATCTGATGAGTATCCTTCTAGGAGAATGTGTGATTTGGTCTTGTTTATGGTGACTAAAAGGTGCCTCCAACTTTGATAGCCTTAAGGCAATCGTTTTTTCTGTTGGAACAGCTCATTCAACCATACAGAATCACAGGTTGATTAAGGTTGGAAGAGACCTCTAGAGATCATCCAGTCCATCCCCTGCTCCAGCAGGGACACCCAGAACAGGGACACAGGGTCCATCCAGGCGGGTTGGGAGATCTCTACAGAAGGAGCCTCCACAGTCTCCCTGGGCAGCCTGTGCCAGAGCTCGGGCACCCTCCCAGCACACAAGTTCTTCCTCACGTGGAGCTGGAGCTGCCTGGGCTTCAACTTGTACCCATTACCCCTCGTCTTGTCACCGGCCACCACAGAGAAGAGCCTGGCCCCGTCCTCCCTGCAGTCCCCCCTCAGGTACTTGAACAGATTGATCAAATCTCCTCTCAGTCTACTCTTCTCCAGGCTAAACTGGTCCAGTTTGCTTAGTCTTTCCTCATACGACAGATGCTCAAGTCTCCTAATCATCTTTGTCGCTCTCCATCACCTACCAGCTCATCAAAGGAATTGTGCCTAAACTCCACTGGCATTGTATTATCTCTCTCTACTAACTAAAGGAATCGTCTAGAATTATATCCAATGTGTTGATACCTAAGTTGGGCCTGAACTAAACTGATCTGAGACTAAAATTCACATTCTGGCCAACCAGTCTTGGGAACCAACCTGAGCAAGTGGGTGCTGAGGTTCTCTTGCCTCCCCCCACCAGCTTCTGATTGCTTCTCAACATGATTTCTGTCTTTATCCAGTGTAATGTAATGTAGAACATCTCAGCAGTCCAGGGGAGATGTGGTTTGGACTGGGTAAAGATTTGAAAGGAGCTGCTTTGGATTTGATTTAAAATCTTAGGAACTAAAAAATTTAATATTAGTCCCATCCAGCTTCTCACAGCAACCTGTCTAAAACCAGGGACAGCCACACTTTGATAGACTGTTTTAGATTGCAAGATCTTTGAGACAGAAATTTTCTCTATATATTTTGTTGTTTATGGGTTTCTATATGCTTTTCTATATGGTTTGTGTCTACCTCCCGCATAAACGCTTTCAGAACCCTAGGATAATCCAGCCAATTGCTGAGACTTAAACTGCTGCCTCTTTATGGGATCTTTTCTAGCCTGAAAATTGCCAAAGCCTGTTCAATCTTTTAGCATCTTGCATGCCGAGTCACAGGAGATGCATTTTAATGCGTTGCCTTGTTCCTCAAGTCCTTCATTTCATCTGTTATATGATTTTTCTGGGTGCTGCTTAATATTCCCCTGCAAAGCTGTTTGCTTTTCCTCAAGGATGCATAAGCCCTATTTGCACATGGCAGCTACTTAAACAACCCCCTGTGCTGGTTTAATGTATATTCCGCTAATGAAATAAAACCAGCAAAGTGTCGCAATTCTAAATTAGCAAAGAGTTGAAGCAGAAATGCCGAGCAGCTGTTAGCTCCATATGACTGATGACATGAGCCATTCCCTTTGGGTAGAGCATTATAGACATCCTACAAGCGTTCTTCGTTAACTGCCCTGGGAGGTCAGGCTGTTATGATATTCTTTAGAATAAAAAGCACCTGCTTCTTTAGCCAAGGTGAGTGGCCCATGGCAGCAGGCAGAACAGTGGCCCATAAAAGAGATTCTCATAGTATCAAAGGTACCATGAACAGATATAAAGAGAGGATGGTAGAAATGAGGCATGGATGTTCTGAACTGATGGATTCAGAAATAAAATGCTGTTAGGCTCAGGGTAAACCTGTGAACAAACCAGGGAAATAGTGAATTATGAGTTTGTGTCAGAATTGTGGGATAAGTGATAAAGACATGTAGATACTTCTGTACAGATCACCTGAAATCCAGTGTAGAACATTGATTTTATATATATATATACACACTTTATGGTCACTGGTGTTATTTCTCTGTACGGCTATGATAGTATTTTCTTTAAAACAATTCAGATACAATATGGCTGTTATATTCCACTTCCTGGAAAATGATTGTTTTTAGATAAAACATTGCTTCAGAGGAGCAAGGTTTCAGAAGCAGTGATTCAATCTCATGTTCTTTACTCTTATAGGAAGATATGAAGGTGTTGTTCAGTAAAATAGGTGATTGAAGACACGTCAGCATGGTTTTAAAATTAAATCCAGAGGAATTCCTTTCACATGAGCTTGCTTTGAATACTTGATTTTTTCAAAAATCAAACTTATTCAAAATATACCAGCTGGGTAAGCATCTATTTGGTTCCTTGGGAGTCCTCAAAAATCTCAATTTTAATGAATTTTACCTGTTTGGGCAATTCGGGTTTTACTATGACAGCTTTTCTATAGATTTAGACTTGGCATCATTTAGTACCTGTGGTGAAATAATGCTTAAAAATTCTATTGAATTTCTTCATCTTTTTTTTTTTTTCTCTTTACAACTGTCTGCCAGTAGCATAATCACAAGCTAATCCTTTGATCTTTTGGTACCTTGTACTTCATAAGTGGTAATTTGTAGATGAGCTATTCCAAGAGGAGCTATTCCATCAGCTCCTTGAGGGAGCTTCTATATTGTCGTCTTGTTGCCATTTCAGACCAGGGGGTCATTTTTGTTTATTCCTGTTGCAGTCCTTTCTCCAGTCCCAGTTTAGGATGAGAACTGCTCTTGTAGACAGTGTCTACTCTTAGTCTATGTAGGAGGGCCAACAGATGGATATGACAAATAAGTGGAGGAAGTGCAAAGCACCAGTAACATGATTATGATTCGTGTAGTAAGTGGCAGTCACAGCACACCCACTGTCTCGCTATTGTCGGGCGCTTTGTAGTCATTATGGCACAGCAGGTAAACATTAATGGGAAAGGATTTCATACTGCGAGACAGAACATTAGCTTGTGTAAATCATCAGAAGTCAATGGAGCTGTAACATTTTGGACTAGCTGAGGATGTGGCCTTAGACTCTTCCTTTTCAGAAGGAAAACACAGCTCTTGAGTCTCCTCTGCTGTGTGCGTCAGACTGCTCCCTCTATAAAGTCAGTTGTTCAAATATACACTTATCTATACTTTTTCAAATATATGCTTATCTATACTTTTTCTTTTAATTATTTTGGAGGAACAGGGACAACGTAAAGTGTGTGCCTGGGGAAGGGTCTGTATCCGTAGCTGTCAGCAATATCTGTAATTACACCCAATGTTGATATCTGCTCTTGGAATTCCCCTTTCAAGAAATCTACTTTTGTCCTGCTCCATCACCAAGCCTGAGTGTGACACCCTCTAACGAGGTTGGCGGAATGGTTACGCGACTCAATTATTAACTCAAATGCAACTCGCATACGGGAGCAAATAGAATTTCTTCTGACAGGCTGCTTGTCATATTATGGTCTTATTTGATTAAGTCACCCCTTTGGAGGTGTTCATGATCTCATTATATCTTTAATGATAAGATTCTCTTCTGCTATGTGTTATTTTATATTGTGTTAAAAGGGATTCATTCATTTTTTTTTTCACCTGTCACTCACGTAATTGGATAAATATTTAACAGAGGTAAGTTAGTTAAATTTCTGCTAAAATTATGCTCACTACCAAATATATTCTGAGCACCTTAAAAGTTGGAGCATTGGCCATCTGTGGAGCAGGTGTTAAATCCAGTGAGACTTTCCCTCTTGGAGGTCACATGAAGGCCTTTTTCTATTGCACTCTGCAGTGGCCCCAAAACTAATAACAACGAAGGGTTTTACTCCAGTAGAAAATAATGGTTTTAATAGATTACACTGCAGAGAGTTTAAATTGGAAGATAGGAGGCAAGAGTGAGGTGACATGTTGGTGAATTAATTGAATGCGAGAGGTAGTGTGTCTTCTGGTTAAAATGTGAGATAATCAGGGTCAAAGCTCTGAGTCTTTGACGCTGAATCACAGAGTCTTGGAACAGATTTTTAAGCTGTCTTTGGAAGAGATTTCATTCATGGCAGCAAATACAAATTCTATATATTTGTTAGAGCCACAGGTCTTATATCCCAGTGCTAATATCTAGGTGTACAAATATTTTCAATATGTCCATGAAGCACGCTTAAAAATAGGTTCACAATCTACATTTAGAGTAATTTACTGATCTAGATTATCACCATCAAATTCAAGTACACAAAGGTAATTAGGGCTTGAAACCATGGGTAAAATCATAGAAAAGATTCTATAAGACTTAAAGTGATATCGAATATAGTCTTTTTATTTTCAGTGGCTCTGTTTCTCTCTCTATATAACACAACATGATAATAGCACCTGTGTACAAAACCTTCCTTTCATCCACTTTTTTCTTTCATGCACTTTGGATCTTAAGATAAATGGAGATAGGTACACAGGGAAATAGTATTCAACAATACTGTTTGAAAGAATTATGTTTTGCAAAATGACTATTTAAATAATCAGTGACATTTTGAATTTCAACAAAATAGGGTTTAGTATCCATTCACTAATATTGAAAATCAGAAAAATCCAATCCGATTAGCTCTGTTTTTATCTGATTGCCTTTGTCCAATAGGGCAACACGAAATTCCTGTCCCAAGTTCTTAACCATCATAAATCTAAATCATAAAACCCTTAATTCCTAGATAATAAGTTAATCAGGGCCTCAGCAGGTCTTCTAGTCCATTCCTCTGCCTCAGAATTATGCTACCCCGGCTCTGCCTTTCACATAGATCTTTGTTTATTCAGTTTTTAAAATCCTCCAGTGCTGGAGATTTCATAGTTTTCCCAGGCAAACACTTTCAGTGCTTCCCTATGCTTCCTCACAAGTGTTGTTGCTATTCTTGTTGTTGTTGTTTTCATTTGTGTGCAAATCACTTACGATGATTTTCAATCTTTTCAAAATCACTTTGTCTTATAAAATCAGGAGTTAGAAATAGATAAAAAAAGGAAAAAAAAAAAAGAAATGTATTAAAGGAGTTATTTTTTTCCATGTTTCTTATGATCAAATCATTCATAGTTTACAACTACTTAAGGGAGCCAGACTTTTTCACATTGTGAAAGTTCTCCAAATGAATCCCTGGAGGTATTTGTTTAATCCACTGAATACTAACAGTGTCTAAGAAGACTGATGGCAGCAGCTGACCAAATTATATGTTGGCGGTGCCGCACAGATCCAATACTCCTTTCTGATCTCCATATGACTGCTTACTCATCTAATGCCATGATTTTAAACTTGGGCTCTTCTGGCCTCAGAAGCTGTTTGTCAGATAGTCTTTCCAAACACTGGAATTTGATCTTTTAAACTTTGTATTTATAGATGTTCCTTGCATCATTTTTTGTTCTGGATCAACTTACACTCTTCCAAAGGGAATGGAAGTTAATGTGGGCAAGGCATGAAACATTTTGGATTCGTCCACTGAATTTCTTTATGGTAAGAACAGTCAGCAATGTGGACGGGGACTATTCCTTGCCAGTTAGCCTCATTGTCAAAAAACATCAAATTTACCATTACTGACATAACCAATATAGCCCACCATCTAACTTCAAAATGAAAGGAAAGATCACAAAGAAAAACATGTGCGGGCCTCTCTCACAGTAATTTATGTAAATGAAATTTCTCCAGAGGTCTGCATCTCATAAAACTTTTATGGGGTTCATCATTCGGAAAAAGGAAAAATTAGAAAAAAAATCACCCCAATTTACTATTCTTCCCTGTCAGTTGTTTCACCATGCAGATCAAAACCCTTACCATTTGATTCAGATGGGCAATCACAGAAGGGAATGCTGGGCAATAAGCACTGAATAATTTTACTGGGAACCTGCCAAAGACTGAAAATTATGGAATGAAAAATGAATGATGAATAAATGAATAAACAAATCTGTTTGCAAAAATTAAGGATGATTGCTAAATGATTTGCTGCCTCGTAAATGGGGCTAAATTAATCGTGAGAATTGTTCTGTAATAGCATGATTTGGCCTTTATAGCACCTGATTGAAAGCATGTTGAACTCAGTGGAAAGACCCTAAGCAACTTCAGGGGACTTTGAATTAAACACAGGGACCATTATTCATCATCGGATCTTCATATGCCCTTGGAAAGAAAATTGTGATTATTTTCAGTACACAAGTGAGGAAATTTCAATAGAAACAGAGAATGACCATGGCCATAGAATAGGTCACTGATGCAGCTAGCAGACACAAGTCACAGATGGGAAATGAGAAGACAACAGTCTGTGCCCATAAGGTTTTATTGCTATATACACAGAAGTAATAATAATCCATAATAGTTGGGGATTGATTAATTTGCCATCGGGTGTGAATAGCAGCTTTTTGAGGATAGAAAGTGAACTTTGGATTACCTACAATATCCTGTCAAAGTTATTATTTTCCCTTCAAGAGCTCTTTTTTTGTTTTCTCCCCACAAATTAATTTTTGATGTGCAGTATGAGAGGAAAAAAAAAGCCATCTGCCACCTCAAGTTTCAGGTAATCCTTTCCAAGACCCTCATTTGAAACCGGTAGGTGACAGTTGTACTATTTCACCCAAATTCATCTGTCCTTTTAACCTGCGGGGGCCAAATATGAAGCAAAATAGCTTTTGCTCTTAACAGATCAAACCGAAGAAAAACAGTGGTGAGAAATGGATTGTATGCTGAGCTCACTCACTTATATGAGGGAGGGGAGATTTATTGACTGCGGGAGTCAATGAAATTGCAGCACAATCTGAGTTTTCATTCCATGTCCTGAAGTAACTCGCTGAACTTTTGTCAGGAACTTGTAGCCAACAAATTATATCACAAAGAAGTTTGTTCACTGGGTTTTAAAACATGGCTAGGGCAATGCCAGCATGAGGGGAGCAAGGGGCAAAAAACATCTGCTGGCACAGTGGGAATGCAGTCCTGGGTAGCTGGTGTATCCTCAGGTGAGCCCATGGGCATTGGGAATGAGTGGGAAAATAAATCCTTTCATTTTCTAGGATTCCAGCCAAAAGAGCTGAAAATAAATAAATAAATAGGAACCGAAGCCAGCTGGACCTGGCAAAAAGCTCTGACAAGCACCTTACTTCTGAGATGAAAAAAAAAGTCAACTTTCTGTCTAGGCAATGCAGCTTAATTAATGTCTGGATGAAAAACCCAGACTGGCCTTTATTTATAAAATTGCTTTTTCCTTTTTTTAAAAAATTTTCAATGTATGTTACATAGTTTGACCCTAGAATTGGATGTGTATTTTTATTTTTTAACAATCATTATGATAATAAGATCAGAATGGCCAATGGTAGTAATAGTATGTGTCATGATATGTGTCACCTGAACAAAATGCAGTCAAAGTGTGATGAATTTAATGCTTATAATGGCTGTGATGGACAATATCTTAGAGCTCTCAATGAACTCACCTAAAATTACAGAGCTAGGAGTTTGAATCAAGCCAGATTATCTCATACGACTGGAAAAAACAAGCACAGTCCCCTTATATAAGAAAGGGAAAACAAGTTATCTATCAGACTTTACTCTCTTCAGTTTGCCCTTGATAGCATACCCAGTTTCACAAATTTACGAGGAAGGGTAAATTAAAATATGGAAATAGGGGAACAGTGAGATAAAAATAAAAAGCACATTTTCTAAAGCGAAATTTTTTATCTTTCTCAAATGAAAAGATATTTTTCTAAAGAAAAAAAACCCTAATTTATTAAAAAGTTAATTTATCAAAAGGTAATTTATTTACCGCCAGGTAAGATTTTTGTTGTTAAGAGAAGTTTAAGGAGGTAACAGATTGTTTTAAGAGGGGTGGTATGAGTCTAGAAATAGAAACTGGGTTCAATGAATGTTTCTTTCTTCCAAAAACATCCACAGTAACATTGGCATAAAGAATGAGAGAATGCTTGTGAAATTTGGCATAAAATGTCATGAGAAGGAAAAGCATCAATAGCATAGAGGACTAAGCAGATATAATATGGGAAGAAATAGGTTATTAGAAAAAAGTAGAAGAAATCTGAGGGAATAAAGCATGAACTTCATGTGTAAACTGTTAGGTCACCAACTCATATCACGTTAAGGGAAGCAGGTACAGGTTATTCCCGTCAGTCATAGGAGTGTGTTCAACAGGATGCAGCCACAGGAAAAGCAGATGAGATTGCTCCATGAGGTATTTTCAGGAGAGAGAAGGATTCATTAATTTCTCCACAAAAATTCACAATGAGAACTCACTGAAAATAGTATATAAAGTTTTGACATACAGGGTTTTTTTTTTTTTTTAAAAAAAAGTAAAAAACTTTGGAAGATATTTGGGGATGAACCTTTAGAGAAGGTAGATTGAATCATTCAGAAATGAGGATCCTGACACTTATATCTACACTACACTCGCAGGCAGTGCTGATCTCCTGCTGTACCTCACTCCGAACCAACCAGAGGCTCACAGATAATGAGGCAGTAGCTCTAAGAATGTGTGTGTGGCAGCATCAGCAGATCTGATGCTTCACTAATTAATTCCATGGCTTGGAGCATCAGCAGAGACTGAGTATCTCACCAGAGTGAAAGCAAAGCAATTCGTGGCTTATAAAATCCCATGAAAAGGGGTTGGCTTGTTTCGCTGGTGCCAACATGGGGGCAAAATCACTCTTAACGCTATTTGGGATATTGGAGATAAGAAAAGTAAATCATAGTATTTAAGAAAAGCCACAGCTCGGCACCAAGTGAAGCATCTCTAATAAATGTATAAAAGGGATGTTTTGATGTCAGTGCCTCCAAGTCAACAAGGTCTGTTCCAGGGCTCTGGTCCTTTTTAGCTTGGATCAGTCTATATACTATGACTATATATTATGTGATCTAAGCTGTTGTCATTGTAGTAAGTTATTCCCACTTAGCTTTGAGTTTTGGAAAATGTTATGTTGCTGCTACATCAGTCACTTATGCAAGTTTGGCTTTCTCTGCTGCTTTGGCAACTCTCAAATCCTTTTCAGAGCTTTCCTCCTCTAGCCTGGCTGCTGGCTCTGCTGTCACTCTTTTTGCTCAGTCTAGGTTCACGGTTTATAGTTGCTCTGGAGGAAAAAAAGTTACCATCTTGTATGCTGAATAGTAAAAGAATAGAGTGGTCTTCTTGGAAAATTAGGATTTCTTTTAAAGAAAGGCACTATCATTGGCTTTGAAAGACTTGAGTGTTAGAATAGGTCAAAGACTTCAAACTTACAAGCCTATATTAAACATGACTTGAATTTAAATTCTTGGTGTCTATAAAAATCAAACAAACTATTAGGAAGCTGTTAGGAAGTTGAATCTTAAAAAATGAGTTGTGTAAGACTGACATCAAATTCTTATTGTGGAATCACCTAAGCATGGTGTCATCATTTACCGTCAGAAAACTATGAAAGTAGTCAAGCTTGGATGATTAAATTCTTACCATAATCGGTCCTTCTCCTTATGCCTCTTCCTTATTCAGGAAATACTCATAAAAATATTCGATGTGATTCCACACCATTTTAGAGCTCTTAATTAGATTTTAGAATTAAGAAAATGATAAAGTATCACATACTCTCTGTATTGGCTCAGCTTTTTCAGTCAATGCAATTTTATCGGTTTAGGGTTGACTTACATTCTCATATCTCCAAGACTGTACAAACAATTTATAAACAAGACAAATAGAAAAAAATAACAAACAATGGAAAAAACAGCTGATGAGAATGAAAAATATTTGGTGGTTCAGTTGCTTTCATTGGTTATCTTCATGCCTTGGAGATTTCATTACGTTTCAAACACAGACTGCTTGGTTGCTTTTTTTTGTGGTCTACTAGTGCACTAAATATCCATAGATATAAAATGTACAAAAATACTCTGCTACTAAACCGGAGGGAATAGAACTGTAAATGTGTAAAACTCTGCATCTGTGTATATATGTCACATCAGTTAAAAAGGAAAGTGTAGTTCCCTGATTGCCTATACAAGCTCCATTTACTAAACAGCCAAAGTACCAGACATACATTTTTCAGGGAGCATTACATTGGCCAGAGGTCACAAAAACAATTTCAGAAGCAGCCTGCCCACATTAGTTTCTTGAGATCTTGATTACAAATTTATAAGAGACATACCCTAGACATTGAGAGATGGTCTCAAAGATTACTGTCCTTCCTGCCATCTGCACACTCCACTGGGAACATTAGAAACCCTGTCCATCAACCAAAATAAACAGTTCTTCTCATGAACAGGCCCAAAGAATGCCCTATAAATCATACCTGTCAAAAATGCGAGTAGCATTGCGGAAGACAGAAATCAATCCAAAACTCATTAGTTCACCTGACAAGTGCTTAATCTTATATTGTTTAATGCTGACTTGAACAACTCAGATAGAATAAAACCATGCAAAGCAGCGTCTGGGTTTTCTATTATAGAAACTTTTGCAGTGATTATAGCTTAATCTTTCTCTCAAATCTTCTTCCTTTCCATTCTCCTCTTCTCTATAGTGCCTGCCAAAAGATATTGACTTCAGCAGAGTTTTCCTACCTTTGAAAGAAAAGATACATTATGATTGCGTCATTCAATATTTTGCTAGACCTTACATCTACATTTTGCAAAAGTCTTTTACTGAGCAGGATAATCAAGTATGGTGTAGGTTATATATGGTAATGTTAGAGTGCCAAATAGAATTTATTTGTTTTTAACTTTATATCAAATTTGTACTAAATCTTTAGGTCTGCCACCCTGGAATCAAATGCAAAAAAATACAAATAAATAGTAAATAGTGGCATCATAGTCATGCTTCAACCACAGATTTGGATAATGCAGGCATGTGTGGGACTCACGTAGTTTGAATCTCTTTAAAAAATGGAGTAACATTTAGGTTGGTTCCAGAGGTTGTATCTTTTCTAATGAATTACATGTGTCTAGGGATCATTCTTTGGTGCTGAGAACAACTGGCATAGAGGGTCTTGCACCTATACTATTCAATTCTCTTATTCTCCAAGAAAGACTATATACCTATTACTATCTCTAAGAGTACAAAAAAACTATATGCCTATTTTTGTTCACAAATCTGAAAATATCCTCTGCTATAAGGAGTCATAAAGTTTTAGACTTTATTCTGAAATGGTCTTTCTAGTCCATAGTGACACTAACAACATCCATTTAGTGTATTAGTGTGTTTTTTTCTCAGGTTGCAAAAAGAATAAATAGGAACTTCAGAATTTTGATCAGTTCTGGAGAAGTTATCGTATTGTTGGTGACATTGGTGGCATTGGTGAATGCCTGACCTATTCCTTAGCATTCTGATGCCGAGTGACCTTTCAGTTCATTGAATGTCTCAGAAGACAAAATAGAAATCTTGAAAATAAAACAAAACAAAAAGCATAGAAGCAGTTGTAAGCAAAGTTAACAGCATTGCATAGTTACCACAAAAATCTGGTAAAAAACCCTTCTTGAAAGGAATTATACTCTCTTTGGGCCATAAGACATGAAACTGGACTGGCCTTGATGTAGTTTCCCTGGAATTTAGGGATTGACCTGCTGGAAAGCAGTTCCATGGAATAAGATCTGGGAGTCCTGGTTGACAACAGGTTAACCATGAGGCAGCACTGGGCCCTCATGGCCAAGAAGGCCAATGGGCTCCTGGCTGCAGCAGGAGCAGCGTTGGCAGCAGGACCAGGAGGGGATCCTGCCCCTCTGCCCAGCTCTGCAGAGGCACCTGGAGTATTGGGGGCAGCTCTGGGCTCCCCAGGACAAGAGGGACGTGGAGCTGCTAAAGAGGAGTCAGCACAGAGACATGAAGATGATTAAGGGACACAAAAATCTATTTTATGAAGGAAGACTAAGAAAGATAGGCCTGTTGAGCATAGAGGGGTGAAAACTGAGAGGAGATCTGGTCAATATGTACAAATACCTGAGGGGAGAATGCAGGGAGGTTGGGGCCAAACTCTTCTCAGTAGGGGCCAGTGGCAGAACAAGAGGTAATGGGTCCAAAGTGAACCCCAGGCAGCTCCACCTCCCTGTGAGGAAGAACTTCTGTGCTGTGAGGGTGCCTGAGCCCTGGCACAGGCTGCCCAGAGAGGCTGTGGAGGCTCCTGCTCTGGAGATCTTCCAAACCCACTTGGATGCCACCCTGTGCCACGTGCTCTAGGGTGCAGCGGAGTTGGACTAGATGATCTCTAGAGGTCTCTGCCAACCTCAACCATTCTGTGATTCTGTGAACTTGGATGTCAGAGCATATTTTACATAAGGAAGCAGTAGTTCTGTCTCTCACTGTGCTATGAGTGCTGTACACACAGCTAGAATTGCAATCTGGAGCTAGAGCATGGATGAAAATAGCTGTTTCTTCTTCTTTTTGTTCTAAATAGACAATCAAAACAATACCTTGTCACTGCTGTGCATTGCTGCACGAGGTGCTTTCCCCTGCACTGGATGGATTTTGTTTCAAGTTAGACTCTGGAAGTAAAGGTGGCCTTTTAGTCCTGCCGCATTTCTTCTGTACTTCTAGTTTAACTGTCCCGAGAGATGTCTGAAAAGATATCAGCTTTTATGAGGACTTGAGTAGTAAGACCTTGACTTAGGATGGCTGGGAGATAGGTTAGAGGTTTTCTATAAGAAAGAAGAAAGATACTTTGAGACGTGTGGGAAATTTGGGGTTGGATTTGGGAAAAAGAAAAGGATCTGGAGAGGTCTGGAAACTGGTGGAAAACACTTGAAAAGAGGTGAAGATATAGGGTATAAGACTGGTGTTAATTCTGGATCAGAAGAATATGTCAGGAAAATATATTAAGTTTTTGTTGGGCAGAGACAGGGTCAAGCAGCTAGGGATATCCATCAGAATTTCATAACAGATGCTAAGGTATATTTAAAGCCCATCCTAGTGTAGGAAAAATTCTATAAATCTATCCCTTGTCTGCATTTTAAAGAGCAAGAGGAAATGGCCCAAGGAAACAGAAATAGCGGGGGCGTTCTGTGTAAGGCCCAGAAGAGCATGAAAATCCTGCTTGAAGATGTAGTTCCTGGATCAATTGATGACTCTGTGCGCAGCATGGTTCCTCCCCTCACATAGCTCATTCTGAGGAAAAAGATGGAACTTCTAGGTTAATAGTGTCTATAATAACCCTTATAGGCTTCACAGGTCTTATCCTTTTCACTCCTTTGCTCCCATCTGATTCCTGAAGCATCATCTCCCCCATATTCTTCAGTTTTTCCCTTAGCAGCTTTTCTCCAGGGAGGTGACCACTAGTGCCCCTAATTTCTGTGTTATTTCTTCAGGCTCCTGACTCACCATTCTCATCTATCAGGATGGCAATCAGTCTCTCCCGTGCTCCCAGTGCCTCTCCTTGGCATCATCCCACTCTTACTCCCTCTGCACTGGAGTCTCTCATAAAGCAGCATCCTCCTGGTGACCTCTCATCCATCAGAAAATGGATTCAAGTGCAATACCATGACAAACTCCTGTATCTTCAGGCCTTTTATTCATAGATTACTTGAATTTTTGTTTTTAATGCCTTGTCATTCAAGGCGTGTGTGCATATAGGAGATATAATTCCCTCCTTGCAACTATATGGGATCCTTTCTAGCCTCCCATCTCTACCTGCCAATACAACCATCACCCTCTTCACCTCTGTTTCTTTCAAGGGGAGGTTCTGCTTCAAGTTTGGGAATATTGTGAGTTCTCATCTAGTTGGAGAGGGAAAGAAAAAAAAAAAAAAAGACATGTAAGCACACAATTTATGTCAGAGTTGTTTTCCTCTGGGAATTTTCAGGGAATTTTAATGGGTTGAGATATGTATTGTCCTCACAGAACTATGGGAAAACTCCAGTTAAAAGTTCTGTTTTTACAGCTGAGGGATAGAGAAGGGGCAAGAACTCAGAAAAGGCTATTCAGAGTATCCAAGAAGATGACAATGAGGAAGACCGGTGAATTAGCCTGTCCATTGTTGCCCCTGAGCAGAATGCTTCATCGCTATCAATCACAGAGTCTTTTGTTTGCATCTGTTTTAATGACTTAAATAAAAGAATTTTCACTCAGGAGAAGGTTTCACTTAAGGATGGATTTAAAGTTCATGTATAGTTAACGATAAGATGGAGTGTCTAGGAAATTTGTTTTCTAGTTTTATTTATTTATTTTAGTATATGTTATTTTAAATAATAATAATGTAATTTTTAATTATGATAATAACAATAACAATAGCAATAATAATAATAAAAGAGTCTCCATCTTTGGAGTTATTCAAGAGTTGACTGGTCAAGGTCTTGAGTACCCTTGATCTAAATGAACCTGCATTTACCAAGGGTCTGCATTAAATAACCTCCAGAGGTCCCTTGTGACCTTAATTAGTCTCTGAATCTGTGATTAGTAAGCATTAATAGCAAGAACTCTGAAAGTGAAGATTTGAAACATGCACAGGGAGTGGGCTTGTACTTTACTACCTTTTTCTGTTGGTCTTGTAAGTCATCATTTCCTGATAGCATGCATTATGTTCTTTAAATTAGGGGATAATTCATTTTCTGAAGGTGGATGGGGGACTATATATGTGCTTTAAACACATATCCAAATGTCATGGAAATCAATTTTGATTTGAAAATGTGCCTAATGTTAAGCATGCGCTACATGTTTTCCAGAGTTGTAGACTGTGATGGGGAAGCAATATATAACAGCAAAAGGCAGTTCCTAGAGATAAGAAAGAGATTACAGCTCTCTGTGCTTCACCTTGGAAAGTCTTTTTCCATGCCCGTGAAAACAAGATCATTATAATTGAAAAGTCTTCCCTCGGTGACCCTTGAAATCTTATTAGTAAATGGGATCTTTCCTTCCCTGGGGCTCAATGGACTAACAGCAGCAGAGAGATTTCTGCAGAGTTCACGGGCAGGGAGCCTAAGTCTGTGCTACTTGTGCCGTGGGCAATAGAAAAATAAAGTTACTGTGGGGATTATGTTCAGTGTTTGTCTTCATACTCCTCCATTTCCCAACCGGATTCAGGAGATCTTTCTTTACAACTGGAAAAAAGCATTCTACTCTATAATTAAAAGAGAAAACTGACTTCTACTATCATTAAGCAATAATTATTTTGTTTTTCTAGGGAGGACTCAGTAAGATAAACACTTCACAGATAAATAAGGTTCCAGGGCTTCAGGCCAAGATATTTCATGACTTAGAAAGTACTTATCTCTTAGTTCACTCCCATGTAAAAAACTAATGATAGTAATTATGTTAAAAAACAGATCACTTTTTAAATTATTTAAAAGTGCTCTTCCAGATTTAACAGGATGATAATTACTCCAGCAGCTTTTATGACCTGTGGGAAAAAAAATTAGCCGCAGGGAAAAAGAAGTTCCCAAACTACTCTTCCTGTTTTACTTTAGTTTATTTATTTATTTATTTTTATTTATTAGTATGGCATTCTCATTCCAAAATTACAAAGCATTTGGGGAAAAAAATCTGGGGATAGGAAGAGATTCAGACACTTTGAAACTGCTGATTGTACTAGAAAATCATAAAAGAGAGGTTAAGAGAAATGCCAGATTGAATGCAGGTTATATGCAGGCATAACTAAACTGGTGGTGACCACATAATCTCAATTTCTCAAGGAAATTGACAGACACCTGAAAAATATTTTTTCTCGTTTTGTTGTGGTTTTCATTCTAAAATGGAACATGCAACTTCATGAAATTTATCATAGTTTTTTTTTTAATATGCTTAATTAAAATGCTTATCATGGTTTTTGCTTAGTTGTACCATATGGTCCTAAGTAGCATGAAATAAATCTTGTGACAAGGATTTGCTCTGTTGTGTGGGCTCATCTTCCAGACTCCAACATCAACATGTTTCTGGGGGTCTGAGGCAAAATGCTTTGCTTTTAATTTCAAATATTCTCCAGAAAATAATTGAAAAAAGTAATCCACATGGACATGCATAGGTAGAGAGTAGACCTGAGAATGAAGCTGGAAACCATTCCCTCAAAGAGACTAATGAGCCTGTCGAACTCTCCTTTCCCAGGGCACTCCGTTCTCCTCTGAGGAGAGGGAACATGAATCCCACCTCTGCTTTTATTAAACATCTCCTAAAAGGAATGTAATCTGATTATCTCAGATTGCTGTAAATAGTCAGCCTGAATTAAATTGTTTCAACTTGCCGAACATTAAAAATAAATAAATAAAAATGCTGATCCTAAGTGATGTTTGCTGTTCTGATTTGGTTTCATTTCTGACCTGAAAAAATCAATTACTTACACAGTCAAGTTTTATCCCCCCTTCTTCGCTAACTTCATACTTAGGTTAATGGACTGTTGAGTCAGAAGGGACTGCTGTCTTAATGTAATCTGACCGGCTGTGTAGCACAGACCATCAGGTTTCCTTGCACTAATTCCTGCTCGCACTGAAATACTATTTATTTAAAAGGGGAAAAATCTAAAAAGAGAAAAATCGCCTCGTCTTACTTAATTTTTGTCTGTCCTTGCCTTGTAGCAATTCTCTGGAATTCATTTCAACAAGGGCTAATTAGACAGGCAATCAGATGTGAGAATATTAAAATATATGCATATTTACCAATCAAAATACAGTGGTTTATTTCTGTTTTTTTTTTTCCTTTGAAGACAAGTTCTCTCAGAATACTCTCCAAGAATATTAACAATGTTGGCTTTAAAAATACCCTGTTTTTTAAACTAAACACTCTCCTGAGTCTGACTATTTTACCTTTTACATGTTGGTTTCCCTATGTCTGTTTAGGTGACAAATTTAAAGAATAGGTCTGCCCGGTACAATGAGGTTTCAGAGATAACCAAAACTGGAAGCATGGTACCTGTCAGTTTATACATTATTTACAGAGAATTTAGCTCAGATAGAGGTCTGTAGCGATGCAACCACAGTGCTTCCAGGACAGAAAGTATCTCTGCATGGCATTACACTATGCAATGTAAATGTATCATCTAATTTAGGAGCAACTCTGGCATCTCTGCATGGGGTGCTGTTGTACCAGGTAGGTAGCTCCTGTGCAGAGCTCTTCAGGGCAGGAACTGCCTTTTCATTATATGCATGTATGTGCAACTACCATTCCCTGGGGCCTCTAGGTATTTCTGTGCTGGAAATAAATTATAATAATGAATAAGTGACCTGGACACATGCAGTCCAGGAATCTTTGATGTATGCAAATGGTGTTCAGTGCAAAGGGCTCACGCTAAATCCAGACAATAAAGTTAACTTATAGTTCTACCCTGTGCATTTTAAATTTTATGGGGGCTTGTTATGCAGAATATTTTGCCCACCAGGAAAAAAGAAAAAGGAAAAAAATATTTGAAATGATAGCATCCACCTGTTTACTATTAGCAAGGGCCCAAGAAAATTCCTGAATGCTGCTGGTAAACTGTGACAGAGGAATATTCTGACTGTAAACTCTGCTGACAGAAACAGAGTAAATTATGCTGTTCCAAATAGTCAGCCATATATTTGCAAACTATCTGCTCGTGAATTTTACAGCAGGCACAGCTCAGAGACAGTGGCCTATAATTATGCAACAGCTGAACATATGTGAGGGCTGGGATAAATGGCCAGCTGGGGGCTAAGCATTGTCTGGGGTTGGCTGGAGAGGGGTTGTGGTGCTGCAGAGCTGTAGTTATACTGGGGAGCATGAAGGGCACTAGCTGGTCATTGCCCTGTTGGTGTGATCCTTCTTTTTGGTGTTGATACAGAGGTTGAGATATGAAAGTCATCACAGCTCTGGTGTTTGAAGGAGGTAATTGAATTCCATGTAATTATCAGAAAAGGGAGATGGCTTTCATGTGATTTTTTTTTTTTTAATAAATTAAACTCTCTTTTGTATGATTGGGTGTTGACTTGGGATATTTTTGTAAGGTCAGGAGCTTCCTCCATTGTGGTGGCCTTCTCTCTGCTTGTTTCTCTCCAAGCAAATGTCTAGCAAAGCAAATCCTCCTAGTTAACAAGAGAGCCAACTTTAAACATCATCACTAGGAGAGAGAGAGTTGTGGTCCACAGGAATCCCATATTCACCTGGGATGTCTCTGCTACAGGTCCCCCACCAAGGCCTTGCCACAGAAAACAGGTTTTGTTGTAGGCCTGGATGTGTGGCAAACCATTAACAGCTGGTTTTCTTCCTTCTGCAAAATCCCAAATCTGTCCCAAGATCTTATGAGAGCAGCTTTCATTCATACCATTTGGGTAAGAAGCATTGCAATGTGAATATTAGTAAAAGTCATAGATTAGTCCAGGTTTTGTACTCTGGATTTCAGCTCAAGGAACACTTGCTAGTGAGTACTCAAATAGTAAAAAAAGTATGTTCCAAAGAAAGTCCTAAACAAGTTTACAGAAAATGCTCTGATTGAAAGTAAAAAACTGAACAAAGATGAAGTCAAAGGGAAGAAAAATGTTGCCTTCTCTGCTATGTTTGAGCCATTCATTGGGGAGTATCTTTGGCAGTATTTTTATTGGACATAAGATTACATTGTTGAAGAGACATTGAAATGCATTCTCTCTATAATAATAATATTTCCTGGATAATAACATTTCCTTGATATTGATGCATTTAACTTATTGTGCCACGAGCTATAGAAATACCATAGCAGTGTTTCCATGGATAAAAAGTTGATTAAGGAAAATACTATTTTTCTTCATGTTTTTTGAATTCTTCAGTTCAGTTTAGTCAGTTCATTTGAAATAGAAATCATATGAAGAGAAGAAGTCTGAGGAAATCAAAATTAGTATCTAGATTTCCATTTAACTGAAAGTACCCTGAAACATAGAGGTCGTGTTAAAATATTTGAAGTTCTTCCTGAAGTTATTGGTCAAAAGTGCAACCCAAATCTGTGGCAGAAGGATGGTGCTATATATTGTGGAGCGTGGTATTTATATTTATTTCTGGATAATTGCCAGTACAGTCAGAGTCAGATTTCACAAGTTTTGGCTTTGAGTACATAGATATTTTTTAAAACTACTATACGCTGCTAATTAATTGGGCAAGGAGAGATTCTTAATTTGTTAGCCTCAAGATTTCAGAGCTAGAAAAATAAACCTTGTTCTTCTGATATATTGTAGTGGTAAATTATGGCAAACTGAACTTGACTTCAAAATACTGGCATCTCTTTCAGACTTTCATATTTTCCTTAGATGTATGTCTTTATTTGCATACATATGTATTTTACAGGAAGTGCAAAAGATTAAAACGTACTATTTGAAATACTGGCTAATGCTAGAAATCACTTTAATAAATGCTAATGTAACATTCTGCTTAGAGTGATGATTAAAGCCCCTCGGTAGCTGAAATAGGATTCAGAGCTTTTTAAAACAATCCAGTCCTGGCCCTTTGCATTATTATCTGAAAGAATATTATTCTTGGCTGTACAAAGTGTCTGTTCTTTCAGTGCCGTGGTAACTCCTTTAGCCTGCAAATGTGTTATTTGTGCTCTTTTACAGCAAAAGCTGCTTTATAGCAGATATCATGAGAATCACTAGCAGGAAAGAGATAAGCGCAGTTCCTCTGTCAGTCTAAGAGCAGATCTCGCTATCTTCTGGTGAGACCCAGCATAATGCAGGCCGGCCTCATTTTCCATTACAAGAGTGCCAGGAGGGATTCCTGAAGAGGGAGGATGCAGAATAGACAAAAGATTAGGGGGTCCGAAAGCAGGAATGCGGGGTGCTATGAGGAGGGTAATTTCTGCATCTCCTTAGCAAAGCATCCTCTTTTCTCTCTGGTAGTTATGATTTTGTGCTAGAGATTATCTTTAATGATAACACAAAAGATGCTTAATTTGCATCTTTTTTAAATAAAGTATGCTGGATGTTTGAATTATTGGATTATGGTGGTCGGAACTGACTACAGCATGACAACCCCCACAACCAGAAACCTTCCCAATGAGAAAGAAAGCAAATCGGCAGTCCTGGGGGATTAATCTGCCTCGGTGCCCCGTGGGCAGTGTTCGGGAGTCAGCAAGCAAGAGCTGGGCCGTGGCAGACGCGGGAGAGGTGTGATGAGGGAGGGATGGAGCCTGATACGCACGTTATCTCAGCTAGCCTAGCATGAAGTTCCCTTGACTCAGCAGGCAGACATCAAGGATTTACTTAACCCCGGGTGACTCTTGAAAACTTAAAAAGGGTCGTATATACTACAGGAGCCTTATGCAGCTGAGTGCAGCCTCAGGGAGCGATGTGTTACTCTTGGAGGGTGTCCTGCAGTGAGGGGACTTTGCTTCTCTTCTACCAATAGTACTGTGAGACTATATCTGTACTGAAATTAAACCGGATGAGGGAATATCCTTAAGACGGGAAGGTTGATCATCCCTTACTTCTCCTTATGTGGTTTGTTCAGGGCACTATCACAAGCAACATGGCACTCTTTTGTACCAAAAGCCATGTATCTGTTCTGTTCCAGAGGTTAGGGGTATGAATATGGGCTCTTTTATGACAGCTGGACTAACTGCCTAAGAATGGAGCCAAATACTCTAATTTACTAGACCGCCATAGCCTGTACTGCTGAAACAAGGAGCTCCGTGCATGGAAACATGGAAATCTCTAGCATGTTTTTAACAAGCTCTGGTGTGGCCTGCAAGAAGTCTTATGTGTTTTGAAGACCAACTAAAGATACTAGCGTACAATGATGCAGAAAGCCTGCCTACCTGCTGGTTTGTGCGAAGTGTAGGAACTGTAGGAATGCTCTGGGAGAGGAGGTGCTTTGCTGTGTGATTCCCTCTACAAAGTGAGTATGTGGGATCCCAGAGAGAGAGAACAGCTGGGATGTTTCCTGATTACGAAGGGGATAGGAACCATGAGGGATATCATGTGGGAACCAGATGGGTGACCAAGATACTCAGTGAAGTTCTGCAGGGTGAAACCATGACTGTGGCAAGGGAAAATAAGGTATCAATGCCCCTTGTTCCAAAAGGAGTTGGTCCCTTTTCTAACCCAGTGCTTCGCTGTATAGATACTAAAGTTGAAGATAAGAGTAAATACAGCATATGAGCAGCGAGCACTTGAGATATCAGTGAAATAATTGTGATCAGTGTGATAAGTACTGCTGAAATTACTCCTCCTTTTTCAAAGATAAACACCTTGTGATACGAAAGCAGCTGGGAAAATTAAATTTATATTCTGGCTAGAAATAACCTGTAATTTATTCCTGAAAAGTATAGAGGCTCTGCTGATATAGCAGCATAGGTGGTGGGGGAGGAAGCCCTGCTAAGAGCCCCCTACGCATCTCCCCCATCTCCTGTGGTTTTCCTTCAGGGACTGAAATCACCACCTTGGTTTGCATGAGTAGTTTTAACAGCGACTCTGCTTGGGCAATGTTTTTGCTTTCTGTGGCAAAGTCAAGGGTTTTTATGTTTTCAATAATTTTTAATTAGGTTCTTTCTCTCTCATCTTTTATATGCTTCTTCTGGTTCACACAGAGGATTAACCCTAATCCCTTCTCGATCAGCATCTCACCAGTTCCTCCTACCCTCCACTTATCTTCAGAGAAGATCTTCCTTGCAGGTTCTCTTTGGATGTCCTATGAATCCTGCATCTATACATCAGCCGGTGAAAAGCTGTAGGAAGACAGATGGATTTTGTTTCAAGTACCCAGTGCTGTTAATAGTATGCAGATAAAACACTTGTTCATAATCAATAATGTCTGCTTGCAGAATAATGCAGTTTTCTATAGAGCCCTTCGAGCTAATGCAAAACAAATAGCTCTTCTTACCTGCAGCAATGAAACTAAGCTGGTGTGGTCCTTCCTACCAAGACTGGAGCAGGGCTATGTTGCCAGCACAGTTATAGTATTTGCTGTTTCAGAGCTAGTTCAGGTGCTACAGGCAGCATCTGCAGCGTAGGGGAAAATTTATACTTTTTCTTAAGCTTTAGAAACAAGCTTGGTCTGGGAAGGGACTAGGCTTTAAGCCTTCAAAAGTGGAAAAAAATATTCCAGCTACACAGCTGTTTTTGTAAGCTTTAGGCATCTGCTCTGGCTTGAGGGCAGCAGCCCTCCTAGGGAGGGAGGAGAAGGAGAACCAGGAGAGAGATCATATTTAAGACTGCCTCATATTACATATGGACAAAACCTGAATGTAGCTCCTTTTCTTGCTATTTGCTAAATGTCAAAGGTCCCACTGCAACATAGGAGGGGTGGAGGCCTCTCCTTTAAAGAAAGGTGCAAAAAGCCTCAGGGAAAGATAGGCTTTGGCAACTGAAATAGAGAGATTGTTCTTGTCTCCGGGAATATCCATGACAGTGGGAAATCATAATTATGCCTGGCAGCAGGTCATCTCCCTCGTGCTGAGGGGGTAAGGAGGGGCTCCCCTTTTCAGTGGGAGCCCTGGTGAGACCTCCCTCCAGCCCAGGCTCTGCAGAGATAGGAGCCAAGCTGGCTGAACTGTCACTATTTCTCTCCCAAAAAAACATCATCTTGGAAATTTCCACTGGTGCCGTGCTCGGGGCCACCAGATGGCACTGCAAAGTAGACCAAAATACGGAAAGCTGGACACGTCGCATGCAGCTCTGTTCATCAGGCTGTCTGGGCTGAGTCTGCTCCGAAAACACGGATTCTTTCTTTCTTTTTTGATTTTTTTTTTTTTTTTCCTTTCTGAGATGAAAAATACATTAATCGCCCTTGGTAGCAATGAAAAGTGAGAATTGCAGGGATTTGGGTTACTCCCCTCTTAGAGACGGCTGCTGGGCCTGCTAGAAATGAGCTTTTTGCTACCTCTAAACAGCCTTCCCTTATGGTGTGGCTAAAGGCTAGCACTGAGGGGGCTTCTTTTTACACTTTATTTTACCTCTCTACCCTTTCTTTCTGTTTTTGTGGGAAACATAAAAAATTTGGTTCTACCGTTTAAGTCCCAAGATTTTTTTTTCACAGTGACAGCTGGGCATTCCCTCTGTTCCTGACTGCCCTGGGGCAAAGAAACCCAGTTTTGCCATCAGTTTGGAGCCCTAAGAGGCAACCGTCCTTTTACGAGTTCTAGTGTTGCCGCTGGCCTGTTTTGTGGCTTTGCACCACTCATTTTCCTATTTCCCCTTCGGGTAAGTCTCTGTGTTTCAGCTGTTCAGAGCAGAGCTCAGTTTCCTGAACACTGTAGAGAGTCTGGCACCATGGAGATCTTATCCTATCTCACCTAGAGCTATCACCATGTTGGTAATAACAGCTCCCCAGGTTAAACATCAACTTTCTGTCTATATAAAGCATGTATTTATTTTGAGATTTCAGATGCAATGCAGGGAAATGAGAGAATGTGAACAGACTTTTTGCCTTTATTTTTTTCGCTTCAAACCCACATAATGTGGTTTTAATTCTTTTAACATTTCCCATGTACACAAATAAATATATCATCTTGCTTTAAAAGCACGTTTTACAGCAAAACAAGCTGTGCCATTGTCTAATGAGCTTTATGTTGCCCAAGGTCTTTGCAGCAGCATCTTGTGTGTGTTGCACTGCTGCGTTACAGGGTCTGGACAGGAGTTAGGCTGGAAACCCTCTCTCAGCCCAGCAAAAACTGCAAGAATTCACAGCAATTTTTGGCTCCCTGTGCCTGTCATGCAATGGTATGACTCCTTTGCCTGTTAAATACTGAAAGCCCCTGAACACTCGTTTCATACAGCACATGAGGAAAAGGAGGGATTAGGCAAGGATTGCCAGGGTGACCCATTCTGTGATTTTAAGCAAGAGCAAGAATTAGCACAAAGTGGGAGCTTTTGGAGAAAGACCAGGGAATGTCCCTGCCCCCAGCACTAACCTTGTCCTGCACTGAGCTGATTTTGTGGCTGATTCATGGACATATTATCCCAATTTTATGCAGGTCTTAACTCCACAAAGGAGTCGGCCCTGGAGTAAATGGGAAAAGTTATCCTGGCATTAACTTGGAGTCGCTTGGCAGGGAATCAGCAGGAGACCTTGAGGGTAGTGGGAAAAACAGGCCTGTTTGCATAAGAAAATAAATTCATGGGCTACATTTACAGAGACTTTTTCTCATGCTCTTTTGATATTTTGTGCCATTTCTGCAGGTTTTCCTCTGGTTAACATATTCAAATATATGTGTTTGCAAGTTTAGTTTGATATTGGAATGGTTACTCCTAATGGCCTGTCTGAAGTAGCTGCTCACTTCAGCTGGCCTTACTACCACCTGATGCCCTACAACATTACACAGTTCACTTGTATAATGTCTCAGCAGTCAAAACTATGGAGCATATTATTGCTAATAGAGCAATATTTGCACTTTCTCTGGGGAGCTTGAAACCCTCAGAACACCCAGGACCTGTATCTGGGGCTTTAATATCACAGCAAGTCAATCGAGGTCCTTCCAATAACTTCAGCAGAGGTGTAAGGAGGTTTCCATCTTCTCAGCACCTGACCCACTGTTCCTTGTAGGTCATCTCCGTTTACCTCATCCCTGGTTTAGGTGTTAGGATTAAACCGTTTTATTAAGGTCAGGACAAGCCAGCACCTTCACTCCTTTCCAATCCTGGGCGGTTGAAATGTCTTGCAGAATATTAGTGTAATTTTGTGGGAAATCTGTCGTCTATTTCTGCTGATATTCTCCTTGGGATCTTATTACAAATCTTTTATTCTGGTATTTAATGCACTTAGCCTCACAATTTCTGCGTGGCAGGCTACTACTCTATCACAGTTGGAGAAACTGAGACACAATAAGTTTTAAAAGCTTTTTTCAAGGGGAAAGAACGAGTTAATAATACCACTAAGAACAGAGCAGACAATAAAATTCTTGTCTCTCTGTTTCCTGCTGTACCCAATTAGCAATTTCCTCTTACAATATGAGTGCCTGTAATTAGAGAAATGTGTGGCTTTGTACAAACAAGTTATTTCCACTCAGTACTGGAAATACTGCCTAGAAGTTCGGGATCTGTGCAGCTTCCCATCACTGTCTGATTACTGGTAGGAAAATAATAATTTATACACGCATACACATGCATGCACACACACATATATAAAGGTATACACGTAGCAGCACTCTGCTTTAATGGAACATTAAGCTAATGCCTCTTTAAGTTACAATGCAGTTCTTATGGAAGCAAAAGCAACATCTATATAAATATCAAATAAATGTATTATGATCCGCACAATTGCAATAAATAGCAGATGGCTCCGCAATAATGGGACACTAAAAAGTATTTATTGCGGATCTTAAAAGGGTGCCACGGCTCCTATCTGTTGTCAGGGTGAACGGCTGGGTTTGATGCACGGCTTTTGGTAGAGCAGCTTTCCAAATGTGCGGTGAAACCACAAATCAAGCAGAGGGTCTGCATGGGAATGATCTGGTACTGGTAGCAACCCTCAAAAGTTTCCCAAAATGATGCTATTCTGTGTGTCTAGGAAAAGCATGTGCTGGAACTACAACACCAGCATTTTGTGCCGTGCAACTGAAGTGTGAATATCCAGGAATATATCAGCTTCTCTTTACTCCCTCTCTCCTGCTTGGCCAGCTTTACAGCTTCTTTCTTACGTTCCAGTTTTCTCTGTTAACCTACAGTGACTTGCCTCTCATTTTGTCTCCCCACATAGTTTTTCATTGTGTAATTCAGTTTTTTATTTCCATTTTATACTGGTCTTTTTTCCTCTGTCTTTCTGTCTTTCCACTGTCTCTCTGTTTGTCTTTCTACCGTCTTTCCATCTTTCTTTCCGGCTTTTCATCTTTCTGTCCTTCTTTCTGCCCGTCTGTCTGTTTGTCGGCCCTTCTATCATCCCTCCCCTCATTTCCTTGCAGGATCTTTGCACATGTCACCAGCAGGGTTGATTGCTCATTGCTTAATGATCTGCGACATTTTAGTGCTTTGGGTTTTCTGCACAAAGTGGCCAGGTGCTCCTGCATCCCACTGGCCGAGCAGAACCTTTGTGCTGTTACAGAGGCATTGTGAATTACTCTAGTCCCCTGCTTGTGGTTCCTTAGACTGAGGAAACAACTCTAAATCTTCATTTTAGTCCATGATGAAAGAGACAGTTTGATGGGACTTACTGTAAGCACTGTTATTTTGAAGCTTTGTTGAAAATGTTTTCTTATAACTGAAAATAAATCAGTATATGTGCAGGTTTCTATAAGCGGATACAGATAAGGATATATGCCCAGCCGTTAATCTCTATCATTTGTAGCTGGGTAGTAAAACTACACTTGAGGAAAAAAGTAGTAAGATAGGTTCAGTTCACATCTGCAGCAAACACCTCTCTACACATTCCTCACCTCCTAGTCCACATCAGTCTCACATTCCCACGCGGCTGTCAGTAAGATCAAGCTCACAAATATGAGAGCAGGATGGGAACCTGCTCTGAAGTTATTGCTGTAGATCAGTTTTCAATGAGGAGCATTTTGCCCTTACAAAGCCTATCTCAGATGCAACTCATCCACCAGTATAAGGAGTCAGAAATTCAGGTTGACCCTACTGCTGTGTTTTTCCTGATGTTTTATAGAAACAACTGGCAAGAAGTAGCCCTAGTTCGTACTATACTTGCATTGTTTATCTGTTGTTTGTGGTTTTGTTAATATGGGAGCATTAATTTGACCCCCAGTGTGGGTCAAATGCGTTAATACAACGTGGAGACTAAGCCATCTCATGGAAACACCACTGCCAGGAGAAACCAAACGGCTGTTATGGTCCCGGCCACCTGCCTCTTGTGTGATTTAGGCACCTCATTTCTCCCATCCACAGCGGTGTTACCACCTGAAAAGTGCTAAAGACATTTTCCCACCATGTAAAGTAAGCATGGAAGCAGACGGAGCAGTATCAGCTTCTTTGGGAAACTTTGGTGGAAGTTACACGCTTGGAGAAGGAAGAGTTAAGGTCTGTATTTTCCTTCCAAGGCGATGGCAGACAACCCAACCTCATTGTGTGTGCAGAGCAGCTCTTGTGGCCCAGAGTGCTTCTCCAATTAGTTACAGCTCACATTTCCATCCTTCCATAAATCACAGCTTCATAAGGCCTGGTTGCAGAATACCAGAACTGCATGGTTAAGACATTTTTTATTGAAGGTCTAGCAGGGCGGTGTCAGGGAAAAAAGGGAAAAAAAAAGAATAAAGTGTGCATAAGGTATGCTCTTTTCTTTTTTTTTCGATGTGCACCTAAAAAAGAAGCAAGTTATTCTCAGTGCGCAGAAGTTGAATAATTACCTCTGTTCCTTAAGGCAGTGTTATCATATTCCATGCATTTTTTCATTAAGCATATCAGACAGAGATCAATGAATGTAGAAGAGTTCTTGATTCCCTTTAGCAGTGAGTGCTAATGGTGCCGAATCGCTGTGATATCACCCACCTCTCAGGAAGAAACAAGCACTGTACAGCCCAGTCTGTTAGAAATGTAAGATTCTTGGCTATGGCCAGGAGAAAGACCCGTTTTGATCTTTGATGAAATGAAACATAAGAGGCTACAAACCCATTGCTAGTGTAGGAAAGGAACTTTTTTTCTTTTCCTTTTTTCTTTTCTGATTGTCCCAGGAGTGTTGTTCAGGAAGGAGATGGAAGGATAGCATGTTTGGGACCTCCTCTCCTGAGGATCGCTTAAAGCCCAAACACCAGAGCACATCCACACTCACACTGGAATTACAAATGAAAATGTTGAAATTTTAAAGTTTCTCACGTATAAGAGTCATTGGATGCAGCCAAGGCAAAGCATGATCTTGTGACTCATATTTTTCCAGGTGTCACCACCACACATGCCAGTGCTACCTACCAGGTGATTGCAACATAAACATGGATCATTCCATTATAGCCTCTTTCTGACACTTCTGCAGTGCCGTTAGTTAAACTTGGAAGTCTGTAAGCCAGCACGGAACAAAATATTATAGTTCGGGGTCAAAAGAAAAAAAAGATAACTTTGGTGCAGTCCTCTTGCCTCTTTTTTCCCATTCCACAAACAGGAAATCAGAATGAGCTTTGAGTTTGAGTAACTTTACTCTTTAAGGAAAGAAAATCAGCTTTACTTTATCAAGTCTCAGCAATGGGATTCCTCTTGGAAATGGAGACTGTATAACAGAAATTGATACCCTGGAGTTATTTATTCTAGTCAATATGGAGAAATGGGTATTTCAACAGTATGGTTCAGCTGAGCTCCATTTATTTCTGTGAAACTCATCCAGTAAAGTCTCCACAAAGAAGAGTCCGTCTGCAAAAGCACATTGTATATGTGTGTGCATGTGTTCTAACTGGCCAAACTGAGCACAAATTATCTTGTCTGGGCATGACATTAGTTATCAATTCAAAAAGATAAAACAGCGGTTAGCTATATTAAATGCATCACTAAAAAGGTTGAATCAGACATCCACAATGAAAAGTTCCATGAATAGAAACAGAAAAAAAAAAAAGAAATGAGGGGTAAAAAAATAGTAACCCCCTGCTTGTGAGTAGCTTTGCTCCTGGAGCCCAGGTTAAGGACTAGATGAATAAGTCATGGATCCATTGACTTCAACAGCCCAATAATAATTTCTACAAACACAAGATGTCCAAGGGCTTTTTAAATAAATATGATATATCAGAAAGAGGGTGAAGAGCAACTTAATCCTTTGATATAAAATCTTCCTGAGTGACTCCCATTGAAAGACTTCAGAATAATACAAGGGAAAAGGGAAAGACTGCAAGGAAGTAGTTTTCCCCTGACATGTAAGCTGTCTCCCTGCAGCATTTTGGCACTTGTAACTATTCCTGATGTGTGAAATAGTCTTGGGATTATTCAGCCATCATGATTAAATAGCTGGGTTATGTAGTTTCTTGTTATTGTTTTGTAGTTACACTGCAAACAAATGCTGCCATTTCCTGGTGTGTCAAATTTAACTTTTCTTTTTACTTTAGCTGAAGGGTCCCTTGTGAAAATGCTGTGCATTTTATTTGTGCCTTGTTTGTAAAGCAGATAGGATTGGGTAAATACACACAAATTAAAAGTAAACCTATATGGAAGCTAGCAAATGTATTTGTCCTGCTTAAACTACGTTTAAACTCTATCTGCAAGACTTCAGTAGTCTGCTGTCACTCTGCAGATATATTTTATGCCCTAGATAAACCTCTGCATTTGTGGATATTTATTCTAGCTGGCAAATCTATGCATTCAGATTTTCCCTATCATGATGAACTGTGTCAATTCTGTCTTTTTTGTTATTGTTATTGTTATTATTTTTTTTTAATTTTTATTCTTTTTTTTTTTCCCTGCCATTGTCATTTTCTTACCATATATGAAATAAATGGTTCTGTACTGGCTACAAAACTCAAGTTGATCCCCGCTATAATTACTTTCTATTGTCTTTCCATGGACAGATCTGGTCATCTTCATTCTTTTGGGGAAGTATATTTGATGGCTTACACAGCAAATAACATGGAAGTCAGTTTGGCGTTGATGTGACCAGGAATGTGAAACCAAAGCAAATCAAACAAGCCTTTAAAGCCTCTCCTTTCCACTGAAAGGAAGTTAACAATTTTAGCTCTGTTGAAGGTACTCTATTAAATTGAAAGATGTGGGATTGTAAAACAATGACCAATATGTATGTCAGTTAAACATCTGGAAAGAATATAAAAAAGAAAGCCATTGAGCGCGAAATGAATCCCCTATAGGAAGTATGCTAGTGCTAAGACCTGAATGTACTGTGTTACTCATGGTGAGGATAGGATACATTAACATATTAATTTTAAGAGTCTCAATCTCGCTTTTATTTATATTTAAGCTTTTAATCTTGGAATAATTAGTCATTACTAGTATTTAACGACTGGTTTGCTAATTGAGTATCCCTCAATGGAACTAAAAGCAGTTAAAATCCTAACAAACTGATCATTAACTACACTGATGATCAACTACTCTGGGATTATTACTGCTATAAACTATAATTAACAGTTGATAACAGCTATATTTTATTTTGTGTTTTGTTTCCTCTAAAGAAAACATTGTATAGTACTGCTGTGAGGCTGTTCTAAAATTCTCAGTATTAGAAATGTCTCGGTGAAATCAGTCATTTCCTCCAGTTACGGCAAAAATATTTATATGTTTGTCCAAATAATTTTTATAGTAGGTGGTTTGTTGTTCGATGGTGGAGGAAGGCAACAGTCTTGCCCCTGAGCAGTCATAAAAAAAATAAAACGTTGAGGAGTGAATGAAAATCTTAGATTCTGTGAATTTTGTTAATCCTTTAAATAGATCAATGGATTAAGTTGTCTTCCTTTCTATCCCATTCCTAGTAACAAAAACTTCTCTTGTAACTTGTCAGTGCACACCAAATCTAATACTTTCAGTGCCAAGCTGTAAGACCCCAGGAATGGAGCTAATATGACCCTCTTGTCTATATTTGTAGTGAACTCCTCTTCTGAAAGCTGGAAAATTCAAATTGAAATTGGAGTGATATTATTATCAATGAGCATCATGAAGCCCATTAGCTCACCCCATCAGCCAGCTCAAGATGTGGGACTTTTCTCTTAAGACACCCTCAGTCAGGACATTTATGTACTGTCAGGACATTTATGTACAGTCAGGACATTTATGTACGTTATGGGAAACACTTTAGATTCCTAACACACATGTGGATGCCTCTGCTTAAATGCCGGCCTGCTTCTTTTGGTGCAACATATTTGTGGGATGAATCTCTATAATGATGAGTGGCCTTTTCTCTTTTTCTTTCCTTTTTGTGCATCTGTCCCAGATACTGTATTCACAGACCATGACCATAAACTGGGTTTGAGGACAAACTTCATTTTTTTTCTTTTATTTAGTTCCCATTCCTCTTCTTCATGCAAACAGAACTACATCTTCTTGTACACTGTCTTGAGTAGAAACTTGTATTAGCACATCAGCACAGACTCAGATGCTCTATATTATCTTAGGATGAGGATTAGGAAACCTAGTCTTGTACTATGATTCGCCTCTTCTGCTCCTCCCCTACTCCTCACATTTCCCCATGTGTTTCTGGCACTTAGTAAAGGTTAAATCCGGGAGCTGTATGGATTTGTTTGAAGGTCTCTAGACGCTACCATAGTCCATTATATCCACAACTGTCTGTTTTATCCAGAACTTATCTCTCTACCAGCTTAGAGGCCTAACCTTCACTTAAGTCATACTATAATTCACCTACTTTTTCTCAGATGTGCTAGTCTACTAAACCTTTAATAATAGTGAAGCCTGGACTATGACAAACGTTTTTAAGCATTGCAGAAACAGTTGAACCAAGAACTGTATTACCACAGAAGTATAAATATAATAAGTTTTACTCAATATACATGTGTATATTGACGGTTTCAGATTAGCAGATGTCATGTATGGAGAGAAAGGAAAGTAGAGAGAATAGTGTGTGTACAGTGGGAGTTCTGTAATTTTCATATTAATTTTGCTTAGATTAATAGATTATTTAAATGAAACATGTCTTAAATAGAAAAAGACTGAGAAAGAGAGGAGTTTAAGGAATTTGAGGCTCCAGGATGTACTTTGAGAATGTATTATAGGAGCTCATTCTCATTCTGTGGGTACAGCCTACAGTGGGATAGAACTAATGAAGAGATATATCTCTTGGAATTGGCCCTAAAACAAGAAAGTGCCACACATGATCCATTAAGAAACCTGCAGGCCTATGGGATCCTCCAACATGAAGGAGGTTGCTAGAGGACTTCTCATCCTCAATCCTCATTATACCAGAAAAGAGTAACATCCTGGTAGGTCCATTTTGCTAAAAGAGAAGAGTGAATAGTCAAAACCAAACAAGAAAAACAACCAGAAAAGAAAAATAAAGACACTGAATTTGTGAGCAATTACAATGTTTCAGAATATTCAAGCTGGACAAAGCAGGCCCATGCTTTTCATTTTTGCATTCTGGGTGCTTAGAGGAGACAGGAGAGACAGTGGAAAGACTGATGAAAACAGGCTTTTCCTCATTTAGGGACATACTGCTATATCTTTTTTGACACTTTGCCTCTATTTCCTTCTCTCCTTATTCTGTGCTGCAAGTTCCCTTCCAAACCCTGCTGTGTCCTGTCGCACATCAGAAGAACACGTCATGATGCGCTCCTGCTATTGGTATTGGTTTGTGTCAAGCTGACAGCAGCCTGTCTCATCTGATCCTAGATCTGAAATGAAAAGATTCTGAGAACTAGCAGATGTGCCTCGGTCCTCAGAACATCTCAGCAGTGACTTCTCCTTTCTGACGTTTGATTGGCGTCTTTTCCAGGTTCTGTGGTTCCTGGAAGCTGTAAGAAACAGAGTCTGTGAGTCCAGAGTCTTGTTTTTGCAAAAAGGAATTGTAAGAATGACAAAGAATTAGGTGGGCATGGTGTAGTGAAACGAAAAACATGTTTCAAGAAGAAGTTTATCCATGGTCTAGAGCATATGACAGGCTCAGATTGCTCCACTACTCATGCTGTCCACAAAGAGGATTAGCTGGCCCATTAACAGGCATTACAACCAAAATTCAGTTAGCTAATTTGGGAACCTATTTCAGTCTACTTTGGATGGCTCAACAAGAGAACAGGAGCCTGAATCCAAGACCACAGTTTTCTGTCTGAGTCTACATCTTCTACTCCTGACCCCATATTATCACCCTGTGCTATACCACTTGGCAGATGATGGTATAGATGTCTGTGGCAGCTCCAGAAAAAGTATCAGTGAAGTACTTCAGAATAGTTAACTACCCCATCAAAAGACTCTATTTGTCCATCTTTAATATATAATATACATTATTGTGTATATTATTATATTTTAATATATATTAGTGTGTATATATACACACATATATATATATTTCTCCTGATTCTAGGATGTGGGTTATAAACCTTCTCAATATCATATTTTTTTATAAATTTATTCATTTGTTTGGCATTAGCTGGTATTCAGATATGGGGCAACGCAGTGGTGAGTATCTTCCCTGGTCAAATCCACTGTCTTCCCCCTTGAGTTAGGCCACTCTGCCATTACTCATGGAGACCTGGCACAAAAGCTGTGCTGAAAAACTCATCTGAAACAGTTAACAATCTGTCAAACATTCCAAATATAAGCTGAACAAAAATGTGATTGCACCGATTTACTGGATTATGCCTACATGGGTAGTCTACCAAGGACAAAGCGACCACCAATTTTTGTGGGTGCTTTACTGATTCCATTGGAGTGAAGGAGTGAAAGATCCATGTTTAGATGGTAAGAAATGGGAAAAAAAATCCTCAAATTTGATCCATTTTTAGATGGTAGGAAATGGGAAAAAATCCTCAAATTTGATGAGCTTGAAGGATTATTTAATCAAGAGAATTGCTGAAGAATTGAACTTTACACCAGATTTTAGATACCACATATAGTCTGCTGATATGGTGGTCACCACCCATGTTAGCTAAAATAAGTCTTTTCACTGGAAGTATACTATGAAGTTGAATCAGGTAAAGAAAATAGCCCAAGAACATACCAGCAAATCAAGCTGTTTATCAAAATTCCCCAGGGAAACCCTGGGCTTCACCTCATGTTCCACAACAGAAATGTCTAGTGCTACAGGGACCTCTTCATGACTACTAAATAGATCACAGTATATGTACCGTTTGTATATGTGAAATGCAACTAAGGGATACGAATTGAGTAGCTCTGAGGTTTATTAAAGACTACTTGGTGCTTGACAGTAAACTTATGTTTACGTAACTAAGATAGATGTGACCACCGTATCAGACTCCTTGCCACATTCTTATTTTTTACTGTTTTGTTTATATTTGGTGTTACTTCAGAAAGTCTACGCCTGTGTTTGCTTGCTTGCTTGCTTGGTTTTTGTCTTTTAATCTCAGTACATAGGAATGTCTGGACCCAAGGGGTTTCCTTTCTTTATCAAATTTATTTTAAATGATGTAACAGAATCACAGAATGGTTGAGGATGGAAGGAACTTCTAGAGATCATCTAGTCCAACCCCTGCTCCAGGAGGGACACCCAGAGCAGGGGCACAGGGTCCATCCAGGCAGGTTGGAGATCTCCAGAGCAGGAGCCTCCACAGCCTCTCTG
>JAWLRI010000985.1:1698981-1709044 GCA_034781795.1 Crypturellus tataupa | reverse complement strand
TGTGAAGAAACTTCTTTCTTTTTACTGAATTCATAAAAAAACTTACTGAGACCAGCCTCTGAACAGGAATATCTAAGTTAAAATTTAGGCAAACCTAATCCCCACTCATTTCAGTGACAAACTACTTTTACAGAAAAGAGTTTAACTGCTTGGGAGTTTACTGAATTTACTTAAAAATATCTCCTTTATGGAAAAAATATATATTCTGAAACACCATATACATGCCTTCCTCTTCATTTTTCCTTTTTCCCTGTCCACAACACGACACTTGAAAATATTTAAAATTTTACCTTTGTCCAAAAAAAAGTCAGAGATTTTCTCTTTTTTTTGGTTGACTTTGCACCTTCAGACATTTTCCTAGACAAGAACAGGAAGAAGGAAAAAAACCAAATTATATTAAAAATTGATGCAACTCATACTCTTCCTACAGCTCCTCAGGAATATCTCAGGAAAGGCTTCTCTTGTCTTCCTACCCTAAGAAAACCTTTTTGTCTCCTGTGATCATTCATCTCTAAACAAATATCAGGTTGCTGCTAGGAAACAGCGACAAAAATGAACAAGCTGGACATATAGCCTTTTAATTTGCTGCCAGAACCAAATTGTAAGCACTGTGTCAGTGAGTGTTTTAACATACATTATGCTATTATTATTACTATTAAAGTAATTGAGCAACCAAAGGACACACAGAGAAATCAATACTGCTCACTACTGAATAACCACAAATACCACAAATACTATTTTTATACAATGGCACATAATTTTATAAAATGGTGGCACTGCTTATTCCTGATGATGACACGCTCCCCCCTTTTTTTTTTTTTTTTCCCCATTAGGAACTGTCTGGCTCCTGCCAATCCCACCAAAAAAAAATCTGATTTAAGCAGTACTTTGAAAATGGAGTAGTAGAAATTCCCAGCATTTGTGACTCAGATGTGAAATCCCAGAAAGTAAGAGTTCTAGCGCATTGATTATTAGATGAAAAGACAAAAATACTCTTCACCATCTCAATAATGAAATCTTGTCTTCCTAGTTCAAGTGTGCAATCGTTAGTAGAAAGATCTTTAGCTGGAGGCCACTAGTAGCCACCTCTCTTCTCCATTCGCTGACCAGGTAATCTCAACATCTGCTACTACAGATTATTTCACTAATTGCTCAAATGTAAGCATAATTTTGGTTCCTAAATTATGTGAACTAAATGTGACCAAATATAGAAATATAGAGCTATATACGTACATTTACACACGCATATACACACATATACATATAAATCCAAAGCCATTTGACTAAATTGTTGTACCTTTTGTTAACTTCCTTTCATTTACTGGAATATCTGAAATCTAATTATGACTGAGATCACACATAGTACAATATTATCTTCTGTGAGAGATAATCTTCTGATCTCTAAATAAATAATAATTCCACCAGTATAATGCTGAGGATAATCAGTCCCAGGGAAGTAAATATAAATGTAGCATATAAAACAATAAATCCCCAAAGTCTAGGTTTTCTGCTCTGAGCTGATACAAATCAATAGAAAATAAAGTTTTTTACAGGATAGTCTTGCCCAAGATCCCTGCCTTGGAGATTTTTCAGTCTGACAGATACAGATGCAGATCTGTGGGGAAGGACAGCAACTCACAGCTCAAACTCCCCTTGTTTCCATGAGAAAGTGGTGCATGGCAGAGCAAAACTTCACAAAACACTTGACTTCAGTTGCAGGGTGGAATAAAGCTTCTAATTCACATTTAACACCAACAGTTTTAAAGGTTGTCTGGGTAAAAATAATTTTGCAATTAGCAGCGTGATTCAGGACTCTAATGAGTTCCAGTTGTATAAACCACTGGAAGAAAAGAGGTGGCTAATTGTAATCGATGGGGTGGAGCCCCTTAGCAACCTGCTCTTTTACGAAGTTAATGCAGGAACCTGCCTGTAAGAGAGCTCTGGGTTTGCTAGTAATTGATGCAATCAGATCTGGAAAAGTAGGTGAACTGTGAGTAAGCAAGCTCCTACTCTGACAGCAGGAGGCTGCATCTGACCTTAATATGCATGCCAAGTGATGATGATTGCACACATACTTGCCTTAATGAAGCAAAAGCATCATCAAGGGTTTTAAAATTAAATGGTGTGGAGGATCTAATCTTTGCCATTTATTTGGAGAGAAACGGGAGAGAAACACATCACAGCTTATTTTTTTATATATATTTCTGAAATAAAACTTGCAGCCATTTACAGGTGCTATGCTGATATCAGGTCCTTCATCTTAGCATAAAAGGGTGCTCTGAGGTGGGTTTTGCTCATCTCTGGGTTTCCAACAAGCCTAGGGCTTGCTAGATGTCCTGGTTTTGAGTCACCAGTGCCAACTCGGCCTCAGAAATGGGTCCCAGGGCTTTGGGGACAGTACAATGATGTGAGCATGTTTTCTAAGGTACCTGGGCACAAGAAAAAGTACTATGCACTGTGAAGTCCTCAGCCCATCTGGCATTTATTAGGCTATGGGAGGGAGATAGCATTCACTTCTGCAGCTTAAACTTGTTCCCAGACTGTCCCCAAAAGTAGATAAATGGGATGGAGCCTAAGCAAGGAGGAATGATTTTCTTCTCCTCAGGGAGCTTACAATATATTTGAAAAGTTTATCTACTCCCATGCCCTTACTGTCATGCTGGCACTTTATACTTTGTTAATAAATTCACAATAAAGAATAAAAGAGACCATGAATAATTAAAAAAAAAAAAACATGGCTTTTAGATATAGTGATACTTTATGAAGTCCAGTACAGAATGACCTCTCATAACTTATAGCAGTAGCTAATTAACCAAACTTTATAAGGCATTTTAGGACTTAGGTGCATGGAAGCAGTCCAAAACAACTATGTCTTATCTGTTCTATCTTCCTTAAATCCTTAAAGGCAGAGAAAACAAGTACTCACATTACAGGGTCTGGGGATCCTGTTCTAGCACTGGTTTTAGTTAGTTCAATGCATTACAAAGTCTAAACTCAACTGGAACAAAGATTTAAACTTGTCTTTGCCAGCTGTATTTATTTATAGTGAAGGTTCCCACTCCCATCAATGAAGGTAGAAATGTAAAATCTTCACTCTCTGAAGAAGATACATCTTTTTAAGTGACTTGGCACATCCCTGATGTAGACAGTTCTTTGCAGGAAGGTGAGTAGGACCAATACCTCCTCCTCTCCCATTTTCTGAATTTTGAACTTCCACTTTTCCTGCAATCTTTGGTATTTATTCATGGAGTGTTTGGGAAATAATCCATGGTGGAAGATTCTTGTTTATCAACTCTAACTTTCTCTAACTTTGCTAAATAATCGCCAAATCCCAAATATAACACTTAAAGCTAAAGATCATTAAAGAAGATATTTCTCAGATGAAACCACAGAAGAAAATGTAGAAATTTTCATCTTTCCTGAAGAATTACTGATGTCTCTTAATCATTCCAAAAAAATCCTCTTTTGGTGCTACTATTTGTCATTTTTTCCTGATCTTTCTTTTCTCTGTTTTCTCATTGACTCACACAAGACTGGACAAAATGTTAGCAAATGAACCTAAGGGAGCAATCCTACACCGGGAATTGAGCCAGATGATCTATCTAGTGTTCTCCATCTGTTCCATCTCTGGTAATGTACTTCTCACTGGCTTGTTTCATGGACTCTCAGTATAAACTGAGAGAGTAGCATGGATGTGGGTGTATTTGTAAAAGTGTTCCTGCGCTTCATCATAGGCCATTTCTCTTCTCCAGTGCTCTCTTTTCCTTCATTCTCTGCTGCAATAATATGTTAATAGGAGCCATTTCAATTTACAAGCATCTATGAGAAGGAAAAGATGGTATCCATGGTGCATTGCCAGCCCTTCTCCACGGTATTAGGGCTGAAACAAGGCTCATCATCACCACAGAGATGCCACCTGGGAGGAAGAAATCATTGTCTTGCTAACAGTGAACCAACATGATGCCTTCACCACCTTCTACCTGCAACCAGCACTGGAGGTGTTGCTAGGAGTAACTCGCAGGTCTAACAAATTCAAGTTAACTATAGTTAAACTAATGGAAATTTGATTCAGGGAAATACACCAATGAATTGTGGTCTCTATTACAGGGCTAATTTAAAGCTCTTCATATCAGGAGAGCTCCAAAGCTCTCTCTGTTGATACCTCAGGCTCTCAAGGATCTGGTATACAACAGCACTGTTAAAAATAGAAACATGGTTTGGCTATCTAAATTTTCATTGTTCAAACTTGGGTAAATATAATTCAAAAGAAAAGATGTTAAAGATTCCTGCAGATCTCTAAAGTTTTAAAAATGTGAAACTACTTCTGTTTGATTGCATCCCCCACACTGTGTAAGTCTCTACAAAAAATGTCAGGGGCTGAAGGAGCTTTGGGATTTTTTTTCATTATGAATTGACCTTTTTTCTTTTCTCCTCTATGTTGCCAAATAATGATTGCCTGAGAAGCTGGGCTGAAGAGAGACAGAGGAATTCTTGTCTGTTAGTTAGATATCTATCTAACATTAGATATCTACATATTAATTATAACTTCACAGGAGAAAGATATTCCTGGCTATCACTTTTAATGAACTTGTCGTCTTATTTCTGCAGCACAGAAAAAGAAGCGATCACGCAGCTGAGCAGCAGCCTCCCATCCAAACTGTCTGTGGGACCATTTCATTTTGACTTCCATGCAGAGCTGCTGCCCTCCGGTAAAACATCGGGCAGGCGCCCGCGCAGAGGGCAAGCGCTCCTTCATGCACTCTGTGCCGATCGTGCTCCCGTGGCAGCGAGAAAACAACACACGCTTCCTTCGTGCCCCCAGGATACAGCCAGTTTTCAATACTGCTGTCTTTTAATTCTGGCCTATTACATGCTCCCTAAATCTCAGGCTTAACTTTGCCCGGTAGATATGTTCTGAACGTATTTATCATGATCTCAGCTTGATGTAACTGCTGATTTATGTGTTTATGTTCAGGCTGCTCTCACTTCGGTCCCTGTTAGTTCCAATCTATCATAGTGCACTTCTGCTGTATGTGAGCTCCCCAATAAGTTACCACTCTTAACGTCTTCTGTTTGAAAGTAAAATGACTTCTCCTTTTTTGTTTAGTCTCAAAGATAGCTGATGGCCTCCTTATGCAAGCACCATCCGACTTATCTGGAGTGCAATACTCTTTATCTGGACATGACAGACAACAGTTAGAGTCTTTCTCCTCATTTTTCATCTAAGATTGAGTCCCCTCTTCATATCTTTATTTCATCTGTATGCCTATACTGCTTTATTTTGCATTTTAGAGCCTTCTGTGAGTTTATTCACCAAAGTCATATTCACAACTTATCATATTTGTGCATTCCTACTGTCTCCCCTGTGAAAAAAATGTGTGTCCAATGGCGTGCTGAGATGAGGTAGATTTTTCTGGGTCAGTTTGATTAAGTACATAGACTACTTCATGTTCCTGTTAGGTTAAATGAGCAAAATGTTTGAGATGAGGAAATTCATGAGTTCTCTGAAGAAAAAAAAAAAAGGCAAGGAGAGATGGGTTGTTATTAGAAGACGCTCTGATTGTCAGGAATTTGATAATCTCCCACTCTTTGGATGATTGGACTTTTGGTCATCAGGGAGCCTTGCTGATATAGAGACTGTTCCTCCAGGGACACTCTGATCTGAACGAGCTTAATTGTCTTCTTCCATCAGCCAGGGTATGATGTAGCAGGTCCTAGTAAAAAGAAAGATCCTACACAGTTTCAAGATATCTACACTTTTTTTTTCCTGTTCTAATGAGGAGCAAAATTTCTATTTCCAGTCTGCTGCAATGGCTGGGAAGCAATCAGTCAGTCTGGTTTCATCTCCTTGGATCACACAGGTAACAGATAACAGGTAACAACCTAGCAGCAATCTTGGCTCCTTTCAGTGGTGGCCAGTGATAGGACAGCCACAAACTGAAACATAGGAAGATGCGCCTGAATTTGAGGAAAAACTTCTTTACTGTGAGGGTGACTGAGCCCTCCCAGAGAGGTTGTGGAGGTCTTCTTCTCTGAATATATTCCAAACCCATCTAGATGTTATCCTGTACTGAGAGTGACCCTGCTTTTAGTGAGGGGTTGGACTAGAGACCAGAGGTCTCTTACACCCTTATTCATTCTGTGATTCTGTGATGATGTGATATAGGGCAACTATAAAAATATAGAAGTAAAAAAAAAAAAAAAAAAAAAAAAGATATATAGAGAGATTTTAAAGTTTGAAACACCTACACAGCTTGGAAATCAGGTTTTAGGAGCAAAACTTTGCTATCAGGAAGTGAGATCATGAAAACTGCACTGGGAAGTTAGCAAGCAAATGCATATTACTTCAAAAACCTGCTGCATCATCCATCCACCTGCTGATAGTTTTCACTTAGGCAGATACATAGTGATCTGAAAACTGAAAAGAGAAAGAAGAAATCTGAATAAACTCAATCCATCAGCTAGATGAAGAGCCTGGAGTTGGCAATACCTGACAACTATTAGTCACATTAAATGACTGTGGGTGCAGACATTGTCCTTCTGAAGTTAACTGGAAACCTACTGATGACTTCAAGGGGATGTGCCCAGTTCTACTAGTCACTGAGATGTGCTACTCTTCTCCCTGCTGTCCCTGAACTCAGGAAACAACTTGGGAGGCCACCTCTGTATGGCTCAGAGGGTGTTTCACTCTTCATGCCCTCCAGTGAGTGATGTGGCTGTTTTGGGTGATGACCAATACTAGCCATGGATGCCAATGGATAGTGCACGTCTCTGCAAGAAACAAGTCTGGCAGCACTGGCTTGTTGTGCATTCCCCTCACAGAAGTTGCCAGATGGTAGGGATGGCTCCTGTCCACCGCAGTTGGATCTCGATCCTTGTTTGATTCGAAAATTTCTGTTTAGACAGAGTGTCAGGAATGTCAGGAGTGTCTTTGGGTTCAGAATCAGATGCTGATTTTTCCCTCCTGTGGGAGATAAAAAAAAGATATGCTATGTTTACTAATAGTTCCTAGATGCACAGGAACTTTATGAGTTAGTTGTGTGTGGAAATTTTCTACATTCAACATGAACAGCTCTGGCTTCTGCATCAAGATTAATGAGGCACAATCACCAAAGAAGCTTTGCTTCAGTTGGGCCTCAGAAAGTTCAAGTGCTTTGTTAGAAGAAGCTTGGCCAAAAATCTACTCTGGAAGGCTGTTGGTGTGATTTTTTTCCCAGTGTTTTGGCACCATTTTGCAATACATCTGTATCGATATTTCCCAGCTGATGCCACAATGGATTGAGAATCACATTCAGGCCTTAGTTATAGATCCTGTTAATAATAATAATTATAGAGTTTCCACAAACAATACAGATTTTGTTTAAAAATTCTAAATTCTAATTCTATTTACCCAAAATTACCTCTTCAGGAGGTATTTTTCAGCAATATCTTAATGTATTAAAAATATTTAATCACTCCCATTTTTAGAGCTATTATTATTCTCAATTTCAATAGCATATAAAAGTTCAGCTGCCAGTGGAATTAGTTCATGTGAGTTCATCTTATTAGCTGCAATTAAGAGTTATAATATGTGATTTCTTGCCACCTAAAAAGAACACAATCAAAACAGAGGAAGGCACAGCAAATGAAAGTAGGAAGGAAATATTACTCTCCTGGTCACAAATCTAAATTTCCAAGCTGTGGTCAACCCCAGAAACTGGGATAAAAGCTAAATCATTGCTAAATGTTAACATTCACTGTGAAAAAAAAAAAAAAATCTGAAAAGATTTAATGTGGCAGTGCTGGAGCTTTTATGTGTAACATTTCCAATTGAAACACTATGTTTTTGTCATTACTGAAGTGAACAGTTTTGTATCAGCATATCGACCTGTTTAAAAGGTTTTATTTTGTATACTTGCTATTAAGCACCATTTTCTTCTACTGATAGAGTTTTTGGCATTCAGTGAGGTCAAAATGTTTACAAAAATCTGTTATGCCACTTAGCAGTGCAGCATAGTCTAAGGCTGAACCCTTAGAGAATGGTCTTCATATTTGTAGAAGTCTTTGCTAGCTCTGCAAGTCTTGATAGTGGAAGACATAGACATATGTCATGGAAGACATAGACCTAAAGTGCAGTAAGACAGACTCAAAATAGACAAGACTGAATGATTTCCTGAAGTCCCCTCCAGAATATTTCCAACTTGCTTTTTTATACCCCTTGCAAAAGCCACCAATAAAATCTTTTGGACTTGTTATTAAACCTAAAGAAGAAAAAAAAAAAAAAACAAAAAGACAAAAAAAGAGCAGATTAAATATATAAAATGTAAAGCAATAAAAAGGGGTTTAATTTAACAATATTTCTATTTCCTCTTGAAATGTCAAGACCTTTTAAAGAGAACTTCTTCCGTCATTTAATGGACTTTTAGATAGAATAAAAAAGGTAATGAAAGTCATTTTAGCAGTAAAGAGAAGAAAGCTGGTTGAGAGGGGCTATAAAAGTTGTTCTGTGTGTTATATTTGTTAGATTATGTTTCCTTAAATACAATTAAAAATAAAGAAGACATAAAAGGGTAAATGAAAGGCAAAGAGAAAATGGAAATATTGTTTTGATAATGGCACTTTGTTTGCACTGATAATGAAACTAGAGTCAACCATGAGGCACCTTCAACTAACCAGATCCAACTTGCTATCTCTTTGTCCTACATGGTGGCCTGTGTCACTGCCAGCCCCACCGCCATGGGGCTGTGTTGGTCTGAAACAGATTGGTAACTCAGTCCAGCTCAATCTTTGGCAAAATGCAGGTGTGGAAGAACTTAAGATATGAAATAATGGGATGGATGTTACTGGACTTCTGTGCTGAAGAAGTCAAGTGTAGGCATTTCAGTCTTTCTGAAGGAGGTGGTGAGTCCATGGTGACCAGATGCCCACTGGAGCTCCACAGCTCTACAGCTAATGTTTTACATCTTAGGTTTAACTGAGTATGAACTTTGAGGCAGTCTGAAGGGTGGCCACAAGTATTTGTATTCTCAAAACCTCAGCTAATGAAATACATGTTCCACAGGCAGACTTTTTAAGAGGCTGACACATACAAACAATATCATAGGATTTATAGGTTTTAGCTTAAGATGCGTTTCTGTCTGAGTTTACAGAATTGCAACAGCAGATGTGTTCCTAGATGGAAGTTTGAGAAAATAAGAAAATAGAGGATATAAATAGAAAGGAGAGGAGATATCTGAGGAAACAAGATAACTCCATGCAGTCAAAGTAACTGTAGGAACCCAAAAACAACTTCCATAAGACATTGTATTTTTTTTTTCTAGACACATCTTTCTAAATGTGAGAATACTTCCTATATTTGAATGGTCATCTTGAATAAGAACAAAGGTTGAATATGTTGCAATCAGCATTAACTTCTCCATCTTATTCCTAGATGTGTCTGTGCAAGTTATGCTTCATTTCAGAAATCCAACACTGCAAAAATGGATTGAATTAGAAAATTCTCGGTGTGTAAGTGATGTAATAACTAAAGGAACTAAGAGGGAATGTTTTTTCTAAGAAATAAGACAGTTGAGCATTGAGCCACTGGAGACCCCCTTCTATTTGGACATTTAGAAAATAATTTTACAAATGAATAGATATTAAGAAAGCAAAAAAAAAAAAAAAATCAATACACCAGCACATTGTAAATATTTGGACAGTGAAGTGAATGAAATGCCAGATGGAGGATTTATTACATTGTAAAAGATCTCCTCTGAGAACTAGTAATCTTTTATCATCCAGAAAAAGTATGTTCTGAGTTTCTGTCCACCAATAAAAGTCCAGGTTGGCCACTCAGCTTATTTATAGTTTTGCTAGAACATCTGGTTACCTTTGTGTAAGCAGGAAGTAAATTAACACTCATAAAGTTGTTGCATTGATCATTAAACTCTATTACAAAGTTAGTGATGTGATATAATCACAGAATCACAGAATGGGTTACGTTGGAAGGGACCTCTAGAGATCACCCTGTCCATCCCCTGCTCCAGCAGGGACACCCAGAGCAGGGGCACAGGGTCCATCCAGGCGGTTGCAGATCTCCAGAGCA
>JAWLRI010000985.1:1688087-1698881 GCA_034781795.1 Crypturellus tataupa | reverse complement strand
TACCCCTCGTCCTGTCACCGTCACCGCGGAGAAGAGCCTGGCCCCGTCCTCCCTGCAGTCCCCCCTCAGCTACTTGGGCACGTTGGTCAAATCTCCTCTGAGTCTTCTCTTCTCCAGATTAAACAGGCCCAGCTCGCTTGGCCTTTCCTTATACGATAGATGCTCTAGTCCAGTAGCTCTACACTGGACCCTCTCTAGAACCTCAATGTCCTTCTTCTACTGCAAGCCCACAATACTACTCCTATGGTAAATCTACCATATTTTCTGGTGCACAAGTCTGTTATAAAGTGCAAGTATGGGCCTGTTAGCTAGGCCTGTTTAGCCTGGAGAAGAGCAGATTGAGAGAGGATCTTGTCAATATGTACAAATACCTGAGGGGAGAATGTAAAGAAGTAATGAGTACAAATTCAAACACAGGAAATTCCATCTCCATCTCTAGAGGTCCCTACCAACCTCAACCATTCTATGATTCTGTGTATCATCTCCAGTAGGAGTATGAGGGACGATGGTCGGTATTGAGGAAAGAATATTTAGGATGCGCTCTTATTTTGCACTCTAGACCCATATAGTGTCCAGCTCTGCTTTATTCTGCTTTAGAAGAAAGCAACAAGCACTTTCCATGAATCTAACTAGTTGGGTAAGAGGAGAACACAAAAAAAATCTTAATCACAAAAGAAATAATCACTTGAATTTTAAATGTTTATGAATGGTGATGCAAAGCACAGTCCAAAGGGCACTGAATATAGCTCTGAATCCTCCTCTGAACAAAAACAGTTTATGTCTCAACAAACAAGGAAAGCAATCTGTCTACACACAGATGTTTACTGCCATCTCAGAAGCCATTTCAAGATATGCTGCCCAGCCTTGAGGTGCTGCTTCAAAAAGTCAGAAGACCAATAGCACCTGTGTTTGCTTCTTGGAGATGTCTTGGGTCCTATGTCTAGAATATGATTAAACAGCAGTTATTCCTGAGATCTCTGTCACTGAGTTTAATAGGAGAGAAAAGTGCAGTTTTTGCCAGAGGCAAAAGAAGTGCCATAGCTGAATTTCAGTTTTTAAAGCAATTCTGCCTTCATCCCTGAGTCTAGCCATCCAAGGCCACTTAGACCCCTTCTTCTTGACACAGTTCCCAGGATAGCACAGTGGATAATTTCTTGAGACTTTTTCTGTACAGGGTTGCAATAAAGACACCGTTTGTTATATGTTTCTTCTTCATTTTGTCTTATATCCTATTATTGTGTAACCTAAAGAATTGATCATGTTCTCTTCCACAGCTGATAAATCTTCATCATGGAAAAAAATGTTCCTTTTGCTTGTTTTGCTTGTTTGCTAATGGATAACATTCAGCTCAGAGTCTGATTTTATGGAGAGTTGTGTTTTTTAATGCCAATGATAAATATGGTCTACCAAATTTTGTGCGACTACAACGCTCTGATGACATGCACACTAAAGAGTTGCTTCTTATCATTTCTGCTTCTGTCATAAGGCTGAAAATTGCAGGGTTTTAGTTACTTGCTAATGTATTGGCTGTTTCCACTATTCCAGCTGGAATGGGTAAAATGAGTGCATCAAAAATGTCATAGAGTCATTTTGGATAACAAAGTAAAACAGAAACATTTTTGTGTGAAATTGAGGCAGACGTACTGAAGAATATGAGCAAAACAGGGAGAACTGAATGCAGAGTCTCAGCCGTAATCACTCACTAGAGCTAGCAAAGTGACAATTATTTGCAATAGGAAACAAAACTGCATAATGAACAGTTTGTCACATTTCAGTGAAAATCAGAGGAAAAGTCAATTTCTGAAAACAGTGTGCAAGTCCTTAAAGCCGTATTTATGTCCTTCATGAAAATCCACATGTGCCTGGATGTTTCACGGGTTTAAAGTAAAAATATGGTTGCTGGTCATTGTGTATATCATAAGGGCTTTTTTCTGGAGTGTGAGAGTTTGTTCACTGAGCAGACCAGCTGCAGCCAAAAGACTCACTAAACATTTAAACATTAGCAAAGAATGATTCATCTTCTGTCCTAGAGACCTCACTGGAGACCTTTCCTGTTAAGGAAATCACTTTGGGGGAGACTGTGCAACATTTTAAAATTTCAGAGCTAGATGGCACGTTTCTTAGCTCATAGAAGAAAGATCTAAAAAGTGTATTGGTAAGAATTTTTGATAAAAGAACAATCTTTCTTGACTGAGCTTCAGATTTCTTTTTTTTTTTGGGTGGGGAAGGGAGGTAATAATAATGATATTCATCTCTGGTGAGTTATTTCAGGATTAATGCAGGGAGGTTATTCAGCCGCAGTTTAGCATTATTGACTGTGTCATTATATGAGACATTGCTGGTTGACCATTATGTCTCGTTTGCAGTTTATAAAGATGCTGAACAGGGTGTGAAACCCAATAATGCTGCAGCAGCAAATGTAATTTCCAGAAATGAAAAACTAGCAACAAGAAAAAGAAAAAAAAGGAAAAGAGCGCATGCTTTAATGGTTTTCTTTGGCTGCTTCCCTCGTTTTGCCTTGCCAGATCTGTTAAGCTGACAGCAGCCTCCCCGGTGATGTGGCTCTGTCCCAGGTGCCCCCTGCCCCAGCACTGCCGGCTGCCGCTGCGGAGCCAGTGACGGCCCCTGATTTCTCTGCGAGAGCTGACGGGCCAACTCGCGGCTCCAAACCCCTTTTCCAGGTCACGGCGTCTTTCAGGGATGTAAATCCTCAGCTGGGAGGCGATAGTTGATATTCCTGACAAGATCACTACTGCTGGGAATCAAAGAGCACGGCTGTTTAGCAGTTGTTTTGCAAGCACAGACTTTCAAAGTGCTCCAGTCTCCTCGTTAGCTTTGCAGGTAGCAGGCGTCCTTATCTGCTTTATCTGTTCTATAGCTAGAAACCCCGCTCACCATAATTATGAAACGGCTATGCCGATTCAGATCACAGTATGACCTCTTTTTGAGAGAATATGTTGCAAGGGAATTGCTAGAAACCCCATCATCTGTATTGTCTTGTTGTTGTTGTTGTCCCTGTGCTCTGCTTCATTTTGTACCTTGAATTCCTGAATGAGCAGCTGGATGTGCATTAGCCTCTGTAAGGAAGAAATGCATATCCAGACTTGAGCAAACAGTTTTTAAACTGGGAGGAAAAAACATGTATTATTTTCATTTAAAATGTTGTGTTCGTCCTGGATCATTTAGATCATTTATATTAGAACATGTTCCTTTTTTCATTTGGTCACTTTCTTAAAGGGAAACCCTAACTGATGCCAAATTGCACCAGAATTTAGAGTAAGGTGCAAAGGCACCATAGGTCATAGCCTCCAAAAATGCAATTGTTTTCCTGCTGCTGCTCAAACACAAACATCTTCTCACTCTGCCTATGCACAGATGTGCTAATTTATCATTATTTGCTTCTAAAGCTACCAGATTTATCCTTTCTGAATTTATGTAGTTTGAGTAAATCCATGTGCTGAAAATAAAGAATAAGATTTGTTTAAATTAGTAATTTTTACAATCCATCTATAAATTACCATATCAATAATCAATGTTAGAACTATGCTGTGTGTGTAGGGAAAGGGGATTTCTATTTAGACTGGATTTCTATTTAGACATGACAAAATAATATATCACTGCTATAGGTTTATCTAAATCTCTTCAATTTGAAATGTGTCTTAGTATAATCTCAGCTCTGTCTTATCCATTATTAATTTAAGGGAATTAATTCATGGAATGGAAAACAAATTTTTTAAATTTCATCTGGATCAGTCACACAGAAGTTGAAAACTTGGGAGGGCAGTGGTCACTTTTAATGGGTCAAATGAAACGGATCAGTTTGCATAATGGGAAGAGCGTATTTCATCTGATTTAGGTGAAAACTTCCTGCCTTTCACCTTAGATATCCTAAAAGTTAACACCTAAATGCTAAGGAAGTCAACAACGCTCCGTCAATAATCAATGGACAGAGAAGGATCTTCCGGAGAGCAGTTCATCCTTTCCAAGACTGTAAACTTCAGAAACAGAGAAATCTTGTCTGAATAACACTTCAGTGAATACCTCATGGTTAAGGGAAGGAATGTGTCTCTAATTAGCATGTTGGAAAACACCTTCAAGTAGAAAATAGAGAGAAAAAAATCCCCTTTCCTATACTCTTAACCTTTTAACCTTTTTTTTTTTTTTTCCCCGTAGATATTCTCAAATATGGGTAAATATCTAACTGAATTGCATTCCATATAGCTGTAAATTTTGCATAAAGGAAGATGAAAGATTTGTTTTATTTTAGCAACATTTTGCTCCTGTGCTAAACAATTTGAAAGAGAAAATAACACTGTTATAATAGGCGAATCAAGCAAAAAATAGTGTACCAGCTGCAGATCTCACTTCCCCTTCCTCTACTCAATTGAAAAACAGAGGAATATGAAAAGAAACAGCCTTTTTTTATTGTCTCCCACAGGCAAGAACTGAAAGTATGAAAGCCATGTTTTGAGGAAAAAAATAGGTAGGTAGTATGGTATTATGAAAGAAGTGAAAACATATCATCAGCTTTTTCCAACCATTTGTGTCTAAAATGAGACTAAACCTCCAAGTAACTCTCTCAGGAGAATACAGAAATATTTCCAGATGCGTCCATCCATGGGCTTGGCCTGTGCACAGCCTACATCCATTCTGAGGAAGGAAAATTGGGGCACATGGGCTGCCTGGCACATTAGAGTGCCAGGACTCCTATGGGGAGCGAGGGCTGCAGGAGATGCTGTGGCGTGTGCATGCCCTGCACCAGGGTGAGAGTCGTGTTTTCATGAGCTCTCCTTGCCTAGGTTCAACTTGCAAGTAGCTGAATAAATTACACATTTTGACTCTGGGAAATAAAACAAACAGAAAAGAAAAAAGTTTCTCACACATCCTTCTCCTTGACCAGCTTTTGGGTTTGTCATGGTTTTGCCTTTAACCCTGAATATTCTGTAATTTTGATAAAAGCTGAAACACTGATTGAAGAAATGAGCATTTAGCTGAGCTGTATTAGAAGAGGCACTAAGGAAGTCATTTTTACTTGTACTTACCAAAGCTCACCACTGGCTCTTCTTTTATCAAGTTAAGGCTTATATCTCCTTATTGCACTCTCTGCTGGCTAACTTCAGTCTATTTGCAGGGACAAAATAGACGCTTCCTTGCTCTCGGTAAAATTGTTGGTTGTTTTTGATTTGGTTTGAAATGCAACAATAATTAAACTATTTCATTTAAGCACACATTTCTCAAAGAGTTCCCCAAAGACTTTGGTTAAGGTTCAGCAGTATTACTCTTATATGCATGATGCTTACTAAAATTCAATTTTGACTCTAGAACAAAGACAAAAATTAAAAAAAAAAAAAAAAACCTCTTAAAGACAATGAAGTCAAAATCTTCAACCACCAAAAAGATGCTACAGAAGATTGTCATAGACAATGACTTTGGTCCTGCAGCAGGTCAGAAGAATTGCATCTCCTCAAGTATTGCTGCAGCTCTATCTCCCACCTGCATATGGAGCTGGGGAGCTAAGCATCCCGCTCTGATTTGTGTAGGGTCACAAAGCTGTTCTGGCTGGTGGAGGGTTACAAAAGGATCTACCGTCCTGCTGCTTCTCAGAGCAGAAGATAATTAGAAAAAATACATTGGTCATACACAGGATGCACAGCAAGTCCAGAGCAGGCGGGAGATAAGGCTGTGTATTGGCAAGGGTGAGATGCTCAAAACTGGTGAAATTGCCTTCCTGAGTTCCAAGAACCTGATCGGAGAACAGGCACATTTGAGCTCTAACTGCTGCCTAAGTAGCTCGCAATACGTTTTTATTTCAGATTGCAGTGCACTGCACACTCACTGCTATAGACTCTAAATAGCTGTTTCTCAAGCACTGGACGTAATTTAACTAAAATTGTATAGAGCTCATCATAGACTGATTTAAGTGAATTTCATTTATTAACTACTGAAGAGCTAATCATAGTCTGAAAACAGTTACATAGAAGAAAACTGATCATAAAAAATTCTTTGATACAACTAGAAATGCTGTGTTAACACCAGTCCAATGAGTTCAAACAGATGCTAAACAAATTCAGAACAAAATGTGCCAATTTTTATAATTGAGGCCAATTTGGCCCAGCACATTTGAACTAGGGACATGGTAGATTTTCTGTTCCTTTATATCTGTGTTTGAGGATTCAGTTGACATTTTCCTATTCTTGCCCTTTTGTTACAAAAGAAAGACTTTGACAATTAGAAATTTTCTCTTTTAAAGAAAAAAGTGAAATAATGGTTATTCCTTGAGATTCTGTCCCCAGTAAAAAGCAAACCATGTAGTGTGGGATTAATCAGATACAGGAGTGCAAAGAAAGAGATGTTGCAGATATTTCTCGCACTGGTGCATTCTGAATGTTTATTTGCAGAACAGACCATCACCTCAAGCTCTGTTTCTACAGTAGAAATGATGAATTTGATACAGAAGCCACTTCAGGAAAATCCTTGGCCATTTTTTTTGCCGCAGGTCAAACTAGATAATCATTATGATTCTTAAAATTGTGAGTTTATAGTCTCAATTATGAAATTATGGGCTCATTACGGACTCAAAATTATCCAAGCTTCTTAAGAGGCAGCACAAAGGTTAGTAAGACTGGAAAAGGAAATGATAGTCACAATGCCAGAAGTTTCCCTGTTAAAACAGATTTTTGACCCTCTTCCTTTGTGTGGGGAGGGAAAGGGAGACACTGCACACTTCTCTTGAAAGGTAGTGTAGAATATCCTTATTTATTAGGTGAACTGAAAAATTCTTTCAAGAATAGAAAGGCTTGAGCCAGTGAAAGATTTGCTCTGTAAGATCCACAGGACAAAAACTGCCCTCACTAAAACAAAAATGATCTTACTGACAGTGCTTTCCCCAAAATATTAAGGCCCCTTTTTCTCAAAACAGAATGTAATCGCTTCCCTAAGGAAGTGTTTGTAAACAACGAACTACGCTAAATTTCTCAAAGTTTTAACAAAGAGAAAAACTTCATGGAACAAAAAAAAGATAAGCGATAATGCAAACTGTTTCATGATTTATTTGCATTGCCATGTTGTCAGAACTACCTAAGAACCACGGCCCTTGGTGCTAAATAATGAGCTCAGTCACTATTTTCACAAATCACTAGTTATTTAAAATGTCAGAGTCCAGTTGTACTAGAGGGATCTGACTTTCAGAAAGGAGGGTGCTCAGCATTTCCAAAACAAATCCCATTGAAGGTGTCATAAGCTTAAAGGAACTGAATAATGAGCTTATTCCAAAATCACTAATGGCTTTTAGAAATATTAGCCTTGATGCGTTCCTACAGCCTACTGAAATATTTTACCCAGCGCTTTGATATGCTGTAGTTTGGAGCAACAATCTTGTCTTTGTTCCTGTTCGCAAGGCCCCAGCAAACGATCAATGCCATGCAAACAAATAAAGAAAGAAATAAATAAAACATAGTATCTCTCTATCGAGAGTAGAGATTGAGTCTCAAGATAGCTTAGAGGGTGTTATACTAAGTTTTAGATCGTCTCCCTGTCTGAAGCGACATTCAATAAAATATAAAAAAATATTGCAGCTTCCACAGTTTGGCTGGCATTGCTTTTGGCCTGCTAAAACTTGTGTTTTTATTCACTACCTTGTCAGTCAGTCCTTGAGGGCCGAGAGATTTCTAACTTCTCCCTTGAAACATGTCATGATGGATAGAAGATGATTGTAGCCATTTGGGGGAAAATATGGAGGTGGAATCCTCCTCTTCATCAGCGACTCGAACTGAAGATAAATGGATCAGTGGAGAAATATACCTGTGCCTCCTAATAGCCTCCTTTGGAGCAAACTCCATATCTTTACATGGTAAAGCTGCCAGTCCTGTTAAGTACCTTAGCACAGTTTTAGCAGGGAGGGCAAGGATTTTGGAGAGTTTATTTGTCCATTTAAGAGAATCTTTTTTTTTTTTTTTTTTTTTTAACACCTGAATATCCACCTAGAGAAATAGCTTTCCTTAAGCTGACTGACGTACATGACACAAGCTGTGCACTTAGAGCCTGCATTTTTATTTTTCGGTTTAGCTATACAGGAAATACTACCATGCTGAAACTCAGTCTCCCACTTTAAAGTGTTGGAATGGTCCCTGGAATATATATTTTTTTTTTGCCTGAATCAATTAATATCCTTCTGGACAATTCAGTGCAAGTGTTGGCACATGCCAAGGACCATACACAACAGGAACACTGGAATAAGGTTTTTTTTTTTTTTTTTGGAGGAAATGCTAAGAACATTTAATACTATGGATATTGATATACCTGTGTCTAATGGCTCCAGTGCCTGTGAGCCCATGGGTATAATCCTGGAGTTGGATAATTTTGTGTATTGTCCTAAAGAGTGAATAACATTAGAACTTCAGCAAGACTTTTTCTCCCGGAAAACAGAGGATGCTAGAAATATACTAGAAATATAATAGAATATGATAGAAATATAGTGCCCATTACAACCATTTTCTATGAAGGCATTTGGATACAATCTTTTGATTCCAAAATCACACAACACTGCCTAAGACATCACATTTTGTGGTGCACAGATCAGGGCTTCCTCTCATTTAAATAGTCTTCATCCAGTCCTAGATCTGGACAACTATATTATTATTTAGGACAATTTTTATTTTGCTCAGTGCACCCTGGAATAATCTATTTTCCTTTCATCTTTATCAAGATCCCAGTATTTTGATGGATGATTTAAGAAAATGGTATCAAATACTCCTTAAAATCTCTAGAAATATGTTTAGAGGAGGACACTTTGCATGTAAATGTACTCCAAGTAGCAGAAGTTAAAAGTAATTGAAAGAATTTTCTCAGAATTAGATTGTTGGTTACCTCTTAATAAAACATATATTGATACAGACCTACCTAAAAATATGCCAAATATAGTATGAATTTACTTATTATGAGTCTTAGGAGTTCTATCTCAATATGCTCACATAGGTAAAGGTTCCTTTTCTTCAAAAGGATTTTCTCCATCTAGATTTTGCCAAACATTTGTAAATACTTTGATTTAGCCCTACTGGATTACTTGCATGAGTAGCACTTCTTCTATTGATCTCTCAAAGCTCCAAAACCCTATGTTTTTCTCCAATTGTAAAAGAGTCTAAACAACCTTTTCTTCACATAGAAGCTGTTACTTTTCCTCTTACCTTTGATATTTGCTCAATTCCTATGATTTCTAGGAGAAAAGCATATAAAAATCTCCTAAGCAGACTTCTAAATAGCTCAGTTTTAAACTTAACAAAGAGTTTGCATAATATGGTTGCAAGAGTAAGACTGATATAGTGGAAGTACATGATAAATATGCTTAAGCATATTGTTTCAACCTTTATTTTATTGATGTCTCTTAATACGCGTGTTATACACATGAAGGTAGAAAGATACATGTCATATTACTATCAAATGAATCAGAGTATTCAATGACAGAGAAAATGCAGAAAGCCATATTGTAGCTCATGGTTCATGTAATCAGGGTCATCCAGGGCCTCAAAATCGAAGATTAAGCTCTTAAAAACACCATAAATGAGTTCAGAAACCTTCAATTAGACACTCTAACTTCCTCAATAACATTTGAATGAAAAGTAAGTCTCATTTAATAGTGAAATAGAGGGAGGACAGTGACTGGTGTAATATAGTGTAATAGTGAAATATAGGAAAGATAATGACTAGTGTAGTCATTAACTGAGAGCATTGAATAGCTTAGAGAGAGAAGGCAATGATGATAAGAAATGGTGTCTTACCTTCCTGCAGGGCTTTCCATCATATGATCTCAAAGTATCTTGCAAAATAATAGCAGTGATTCACATCACTTCTGCGAGAGATGCTGCCATTACAGCAGTATCTGATTATCTCATTCAACTTTTAGAGCTCTCATGACCCGAGACACTGAAAAACCCTCTCACTGAATATTCCTAATATTTCCTCTGGCTAACATCCTTGCTTTCTTCCTGTCAGGATACACTTGTGCAATATTTTTTTCAAGCTTTTTTTGACAAGCATGGAAACTATAAACTTACTTGTAAAGGAAGAAAGTGGAAATCCTCCCCCAGTTATATGGCTCCTTGGAGCTAGAGCTGAAACAACAGAAATCACAAAATATAAGATGAATTAGCAAGCAGAATCACTGAGGGAAAATAAAGTGTTTTGACTTGAGTATGTAAGTCTAAGCACCCAAGTAAGATGACTAACACATGTTTTTTTATCCTTGTAGGAAAATTCTGTTTTGGAAAATTCAACAAATACTGAGATAGGGAACAGTGTAAAAAAATGGGTTAAAAAAAATCTTGATATGCAACAGTTACATAATCCCTAACTACAGCCGCAGCATAAACTGTTTACTTCAATAATGTACACGGATTATATACTGCAACACTTAAACTTCTCAGTTTTCGTGGACGGTGTAAAGGTCAAGCGAATGATTCAGACCACATCTAACTTCGGAGGCACTTTAAATCATTTAGTGTCATTGGCATCACCTTGTTGGACTGACGAAGCTCCCACAGCATTGACTGATACTGTCAGAAAAGGGACCCAGTCTGAGCTGGAAGGTGCTTAAGCTCAGTGACAATTTATCCCTTTTAGGCATGCTTAAAGGAATAAAGTGAAGTCACTTTGAAAAAAAAGTTTCAACACTAGGTCTCAGGATCCACTCTCTGTGGATCACTAGTGTTTTTTTGCCCTGGAATAACAGACTAACATAGCTGAGAAAAAAATCACTAGTTACAGATGATTTTACATAAGCAAAGTGCATATGTATTTTGA